>CM059287.1:2860170-2865170 GCA_030347295.1 Setipinna tenuifilis | reverse complement strand
TCTGGGGACCCCACAGTAGGTAGCATGGGGGGTGGGGACCCCACAGTAGGTAGCATGGTGGATGGGTGCTCTCCACAGAGGGTAGAGGATCGATGGGGACCCCACAGGAAGGAGAGGTTGGTGGCTGGGGATCCCACAGGAGGTGGCATGGTGGCTGGGGACCCTGCGATGACATAGCATGGTGGATGGGCATTCCCCACAGCAGGTAGCATGGTGGCTAGGGACCGCACAGGGGGGTAGAGGATGAATTGGGACCCCACAGACAGTAGCATGGTGGCTGGGTCTTCCCCACAGGAGGTAGGTAGCATGGTGGCTGGGGACCACACAGGGGGGAGAGGATGGATGGGTGTTCCCCAGAGAAGGTAGCATGGGTGCTTGGGGACCACAGAGAAGGTAGCATGGGTGGCTGGGGTCCCCACAGGAGGGAAAGCTTGGTGGCTGGGGACCCTGTGATGACGTAGGCCCAGGCCCCCTGCCGACCACTGGCTCCCATGGGGAACCTACAGAGAGGAGTAATTAGACCAATTAGACTAATTAAGACATTGCTCATTAAGACTCGGCCTTCAAACATGCATCATGAAGAGGACCCAGATAGGAGAACTGTGTTTGCTGCCTTGAGCCACTACATATAAAGGAATATGGTGATGATGATGATGTTTGGAGATTTTGCAGATGTATCAGGTGCAGTCCATAAACCTGGTCAATAAAATAAAAATAAAGGGTAGTTCAAGTTTGAGCTCCATAGGCAAATAAATCAGCCCTTTCTCTTTAGTGAAAGCAGCTGTGGGTTGGCTGAATGGTTTGGGGTTTTTAAATGACCCTCTCTGTCTCCCGGAGCAGAGGTAGCACTGTGCTTGGACATCTGTGGTCAGCCGGCTTGAGATATTTAAGAAAAATACAGCAGAAAGTTCAGTGAAACACACAGTGGGTTGGGTTCCCATGCCAGCATGTGTGTCTCTGCCCAGCTAGTTAGTCCCAGCTGTTAGAGGTAAACTCACCAGTCATTGTTTACCATGAAGCCAATTCTAGAACCTTCATTGTTTGCCATGAAGCGAGTTCTAGAACCTTCATTGTTTACCATGAATCGAGCTCTAGAACCTTCATTGTTTGCCATGAAGCGAGTTCTAGAACCTTCATTGTTTAACATGAAGCGAGTTCTAGAACCTTAATTGTTTACCATGAAGCGAGTTCTAGAACCTTCATCTAAACACATTTGAATCTTGTCAGTCTCAACCGATTTGAATCTTAACGGTTGTTTCCATTGTTGACATAATGATTTAATCAAACGTTTGATTTGATCAGTACCAGTCTGTTCTATGTTGCCATGGTTGCGATTGTGACATGGAAGTCCACTGTGTTTGTACCCAGGCTTTATGCCTGTGCTTACAACCGACTCAAGATCGCATCCGACCCTGTCGGTAGGTTTGCTGTGCTCAGTCACGTCCTAATAATGAAAGTCTGGACACATCGGGAGGTCTGTTCCCAGGTTTAGTCGGACCTGCCTGCACCGTGCCAGCCTTTTCTCTCGAGTAAGCCTTTGGACTTACTGCCTTCTCTACCTGCCCAATTAGTTTACAAGAGAGCGTGTGTGTGTATGTGTGTGTATGTGTGTGTTTGTGTGTGTGTGTGTGTGTGTGTGTGTGAGAGAGAGAGAAATACGCATTAATGCATAATATTTATGATGCGTGTACCTGTTTTGTTTTATATAACCGGTCAACCTGTTTTTTTTTCTTCATTTACAATGACATAGCACAGGCTGAAGGTTAAACCTCAACACCAGTAGCCAGTCTACACACATGCGCGCGCACGCACACACACACACACACACACACACACACACACACACACACACACACACACACACACACACACACACCAGTGTTAGGATGTAAGTGGTTCAGAGGCTCAGCTCCCTTGGTGAAACAGATCAGCATGACTCTATCTGAAAGGCTGCAGATGGCTCTGTCCCTACACACACACACACACACACGCACACACACACACACACACACACACACACACACACAGGCTCTGTCAATTCGAATCTCTCTTTGTCACATACAAACACACACACACACATACACAGACAGGTCCTGTCTATTCTGTTCTCGTTTTTGGACGCGCGCACACACACAGAGACACACACACACACACACGGGTCTGTCTGCCAGAATGACACAAAGCCCTGGGCTCTCTCCTCCCTAAAGCCCCAGAGCAGTCAGCAGCCCTCAGACACAGACACACACACACACACACACACACACACACACACACACACACACACACACACACACACACACAGACACACACACACACTCACACACACACACACACACACACACACACACACAGAAGTGAGCAGCCCTCAGACACAGATAGACACACACACACACACACACACACACACACACACACGCAGAAGTGAGCAGCCTTCAGACACAGATAGACACATACACACACACATACACACACACACACACACGCACACACACACAGAAGTGAGCAGCCCTCAGACACAGATAGACACACACACACACACACACACACACACACACACACACACACACACACGCAGAAGTGAGCAGCCCTCAGACACAGATAGACACACACACGCACACACACACACAGACAGACACGCACACGCACACGCACACGCACACGCACACGCACACGCACACACGCACACACACACACACACACACACACACACACACACACACACACACACACACACACACACGCAGAAGTGAGCAGCCCTCAGACACAGATAGAGACAGACACACAGGGCTTAGGACACAGGACCCATGGCACTGCCAAAAGCAAATTTCACACTCCACACACACACACACACACACACATACAGGCACCACAGCACTACCTACAAATACCCATCCACATACATACACATATATATTCACACACACGCATGCACCGTTTTAATTCCTTTTCTTCATCTTTTTATATTATGCTCCCATTTTTTTTTATTCTTTTACATTTTACTACTTACTGTTTGTTGCTTTTATTTTTGTAAAGTACATTAAACGTAGCCTGGTCAAAACCAGCCCCTCATACTACGCTGCATTTCGTACAGAGGGTTGGGCTGTGGTTCCATCGCCATGGTTGTCTCAGGCAGCATCTTGCAGGACCAATCAGCAAACAGAGGGAGTGTTTGTGAGCGATGACGTCAACTTGTGTTGTACATTTGAATTTGGTGTGTAGGCAGGCTTATAGCCAGGCTATCTGCATACGTCAGGACCGGCCGTTAGTGATTGGGTAAAGGCAGAGCCAATCATTTTAAACTTCAGCAGTCTACATCTCCAGGAAGGACATGTGTCTCAATACAGCACAGCCAGAGCCTCTGTGCTAAATGCAGTGTAGTATGGGGTGCTGGCTTTGACCAGGCTACATGCAACTACATGCCTTTGTGTATAAAACACGCTATATCAGTAAATTTGCCTTGCATTGAATTGTCCTATACATGCAATCACAAACGAAAGTGCACGCTAGCAAACACACACACACACACGCAGGCACACATACGCAGACACACACAATCACACACACATACACGCATCACACATAAACACACACATCACACACACACACACACACACACACACACACACACACACACACACACATACACATACACACATTACACACACACACATACATTACACACACACACACACACACTTTCTATAGGCATCTCAGAGCCTGAAGCCTAGGCTGTGAAGAAAAACAAAAGGGCGGAAAGAGATCGATGCTTTCGCTCTCATGACTGGAGGCTGTTTATTAGAGAGGCTGACTTTTTAGCATGGAGGAGAGAGGGAGAGAGAAGGAAAGAGAAGGATGTACAGCTAGAGGGAGTGAGAGAGAAAGAGGGTGAGAGAGAGAGGATGAAAAAGGAAGACCAAGAGAGAATGAGAGAGAAAGAGAGTTGGAGTGTGGGAGAGAGAGAGAGGGTTTGTGAGAGAGAAAGCGTTAGAGAGAGGGTGAGAGGGGAAGAGAGTTGGATAGAGAGAGAGTGTGTGGGAGAGAAGGGGTGAGAGAGGGGGTTTGAGAGAAGGTGAGGGATGGAGAGAGGGAGTGAGGAAGAGAAAGAGGAGGTAAGCAAGTGAGAAGGGGGTGGGGTGGAGAATGTGTTGGTTGTGTACGTCTTTAACAAGCAGAGATGAAATTATGTTAGCTCACTTCTCAGATTTCACACAATCTTTCTCTCTCTCATTCTCTCTCTCTCTCTCTCTCTCTCTCTCTCTCTCTCTCTCTCTCTCTCTCCCTCTTTCAAACACACACAGACACACATTCACACAGGGTTACAAAAAAAAGGGGTTACAGTAGATGGTTTTATTTTTGTATAGTTGCAGTTTTATTTCATGAGCCTCTCCTTGGACAATGTTTCTCTCAGAAGAGAGTGGAACGCATCGGTTCGAGAGTAGGAGTCCGAGAGTAGAGGTTCGAGAGTAGAGGAGAGGGGGGTGTGGTGGTATACGCGAGACAGGGGTGGGTGGTCACACACCCCTAAACTAAGTCTCTACACAAGCCCAGTGTGCCACACAGTGTGTGTGTGTGTGTGTGATGTCCTGTGTGTCCTGTGTGCCCCAGCCATTGCTGTAAAGGTAGCAGCCTGCTTCTTTCAATGTCCTCTAATCTTTTAATGAATTTCCCACTGAAAACAAGATTTTAGACACACATACACACACACACACACACACACACACACACACGCATGCATGAATACACACATTAAAGATTGTCATTGTCATAACCAAGAAAGGCTGTTGAGAGGTAGCTTTTCAGGAACCTCTCGTCTCCCACAGCTGATGTGAACTGGAATGTTGATTAGCGATTCAGTATAAGCTCCCCCTGCTGGCTGCTCTGGGTACTGCAGCGCATTAGTAGAGAGGCACATTGGAGCTGCTGTTTACTGCTCATCAGCATGGCCTAATAGCAATCGATGGCATCCATCTCAGCTGATGAAATGGGCTGTAATTGGTGTC
>CM059287.1:2832670-2847670 GCA_030347295.1 Setipinna tenuifilis | reverse complement strand
CAAGGACACCTGTATTTAGTGCATATGGAAATGAACACTATATCACTATGTCAACTGCACACCTGCCAGTTGCAATATTATGCTTATATTGTATGACAACACATAGCTATACAATATATATCTGTATTTTACTAGGTGCAATAGAGTTGTAACTTGCTAGAGATATTATAGACTTGACACTCAAACAGGAAGTTGTAGATGAAACTCCAGTGTTGTTGCATCCTGCAGTATCTTGCTGGAGGATTTACTAGTGTACAAAAACAAATGAAGACATGTTCCCTTTAAACTCCATCGGTGAGATTATTAGAACGGGGATGTTTACCACGCCTGGCTGTTATTTTTATTTTTATTTTATTTTTTATTTAATTTAACTGTATTTCCCTCTTGATAATATTATATATTTTTTTGAGTTTCTGTCATGAACTATTGAGGTGCCACTATGAAATGAAATTGCTTACAGTATGCAGGTTTTTTGTATTTTTCCACTTTCAAGTCTCAGCTTGCCGTTAAACCCATATGTTTCTCAGTTCACGTCTCATTTAACTTCGGCTGTATTTATGAGACCAAGACTGCTTTAGGGTTCCTGCTTCAGTCTCACAGAGAGTCAGAGTCCTCAAGTGCGTCTTAAGGACATTTTAAACTACGTCTTAAGTACTTCAAGGTCTTAAGTACCCACAGCACAGTGACTGAGTGAGACGAGAGGAGACGAGATGCTCACTGAGACGGGCATCTAAAGAGACTTGTGGTGAAACGTGACTCTGACTGAACGACAGCACCAATGCTATCCCAGAAATTGTAACGTCCAGAGGAATGAATTGGGCCCACGGTACGTGGGGGATTTTGTACTTTTCAAGCATGCATTTACTTCCACCCACTGAAAATCCAACACACACACACACACACACACACACACAGATCACGTTTTAAGAGTTTTGCAGCTCAGGCATGTGTGTGTGTGTGTGTGTGTGTGTGTGTGGTGTGGTGTAAGATCACACCTGCGTAAGTCTAGGAGCACTTGGGCATGCAGCCATGCTCCCACTCCAGCCCTGGGATGTCACAGGCAGACGCAGACGCAATGCCTCCTCTACACCAGCAGAGGGCAGTGGAGGGAGCCTGAGCGCTGATGCACCTGCTGCCGGGTCTGAAACAGGTCTGGCCCACATCCGCACCGGACGAGGCCCAGACGCATGCCGTACAGTTTAAGGAGTCCGCCTCCCATTTAGAGAGGAGCCAATCATATGTGTTTGTATTCTTAAATGAGCCAATCAGGTGTGAGTGTGGAGGGTCACATGCCCGTGTGACTGTGCCAGGAAGCATTGTGTGCCTACACACGTGACAAAGGCAGCGTTGACGTAAAGACTAGGGAGAGTCAGAGTAGGGACACTTATGTCTGTAGATGTTAAGGATGATTGAAAGTGTTGTCTTTCAGAGTAAGACTAGGTAGAGTCAGAATGGGGACACTTATGTCTGTAGATGTTGAGGATGATTGAAAGTGTTGTCTTTCAGATTAAGACTAGGTAGAGTCAGATGGTGATACTGTTGTATGTCTGTAAATGATTGATGGTGAAGCAACTGAAGATGATGATGTGAATAATGATGGTGATGATGAAGATACAGATGATGATGATGATGATGATGGTGATGATGATTTAGTACAGTGGTGATGAGAGAGAATGATAATCATGACTGGGATGACACTGATAGACACTCATACACTTTCTCTCTCTCTCACACACACACACACACACACACACACTTTTGCTATGTCTTTATTTGTATACTTTATGTCTTGTACACACAGTCCAGTCTTTTAGCCTCCATGTACCGTTTCTCTCTCCCACACACACACACACACACACACACACACACACACAGGCACAGAGCCCTCCTGAATGTGCTCACTCCTGGAGCTAAGATGTCAAATGAGTGGGGAGAGAGAGAGGGAGAGAGAGAGAGAGAGAGACAGAAAGAGAGAAAAAAAGAACGATTACACAAAAGAAGAGGAGGAGGGACTGTGTGCTTCTCCACCTACACTTTTTCTTTCCTTCGGTCTTCCTCCTTTCTTTCTCTCTCTCTCTCTCTCTTTTCCTCCCTCATCCTCTTCATTGCTTTAATCTCTATTCTTGGTACAAGAGTGTCTTATTTTCACAAACTGGTATTTGGATTGAAACACACCCTGTATGCGTGTGTGTGTGTGTGTGCCGTTCTGTTGTATTGTATGCTCTCCCTTTCTGCTTGGGGTCTTCTTGTGCTCGTTGTTATGCCCCGAGGTCTCGGCGGTCAGCTCTGATTGTCGTACAGTACAGAGGGAATGCTGTCATTGGTCAGCGCTGTTCTAGAATGTACGGAGTGTCCGGTGGGTTCTCTGGGCAGGTTCTCTTTGATTTGGGGAGGAGAGGAGTTGTGGTGCAGTGTGTACTGCTTCATGAACTGTAGGGTGGTGGTGTTGGGCCCCAAACCTCCTCCTCCTCCTCCTCCTCCTCCTTCACCTCCTCCTCCTCCTCTGCCTCAAAGGAGCTCTTAAGCTACCAAAATCTCCACCTCCTCTTCTTTGTGGAATCCGTTTCCTGTAACAGTCTCTCTAACCCCTTTTTTATTTCCTTCTCTGTCTTCTATCTCTCGGAGTGTGTGGAAGTGTTGCTAAGCGCTCCGGATTGGGTTCTTGATTCTCTTCCCTTCTCCCTTCTCTGTGACATCATAAAGCAGCTGTAGGGTCTCCATGGCATCCGTTTGCATGGAAACCAGCCGGCCACTGGTTCAGCGCTGTGCTTCTGAAACGGAGACCATTATGACATGGCATCCAGTCGATTTTCTTGCCAGCATCTTTGAATGTGATGATGTATATATTTAGCATGAGATGTTATGATCTGCTTTTCTTTGTATATTGCGTTCAGTGTGTCTGAAAAACAAAAGCCGGCCAATATAATCCTATTCTTTGTTTTGTTATTGTCATCTTTTGATTGTAGGTCTGAAAGAGGGGAGGGGATTGGGGGGGGGTAACATTCATTAGGCTGTTTAAAAACTCTTTTCTATGCTGATGTATACACCATGCCGACAATGCACTTAATGACTGTGACATGACGTTTTGTTTATAGTGTTCATTTGTGACTCTGTATTTTCAGTTTATTATTTATTTATTTTGGGGGTTTTTTGGGTTTGTTTCTCTTTGGCCACCGATGCGTTGTTGGACCGTTTGGTTTTGTATGTGTTGGCACCCTGGCTCCGTACTCATTTAAAGCTTGTAAAAACTGACTTGTATGAGAGACCTGTTTGTATATGAGCTTTTCTTTCGGGGGAGGCATAGAGAAGTAAAATAAAGTATAATTGTACAACCCATTTCTGGGATCGTTATTTTCCTGTGGAGTTATGGTGGTCATTTGAATGTGTCTGGAGAAGCATTAAAGCAGTTAAATGAGCAGTTAAAAGAGCATGATTAGGAACACACACACACACACACACACACACACACACAGTTAAGCATATACAATTACCTTCACTCAAGGACAAAAGACAAAAGATCATTTAGACCTTGTTCAGACTGCCATCAATAAACAGATTGTAACAGGCTTGGTTGGATTTTTGGTGTTTTAAACAGTGCACAAAAAAAGAAAATACATTGATGTGATTTTTTCCAAAATCTGATCGAACCCACATACATACACACACTCACACATACAGACGTGGTTTCACATGTCTGATGCTGAGAAAACAACACATACACCACAATTCTGAATTCTATTCATAAAACCTAATTTAATAAGTCCAAAAATGTATTAATATGTGTTAAATATGTATGTAATTTAATTTTTCATTGTGCTTATATTTAATTTTAATGCGGTAATAATGTCAACTTCAAACTGTGTTGAGACAAATGAGCATCTCTTTCCGTAAGTGCCACATGCGCCACATACTTTGCAATACCACCAGTCATCACACGAGGGCGCTACTGTTTAACTAATCAACATCTGCAACAAGGATCGTAGTGATATGACAAATAGGTTGTTAGTGTAGTAGACAGTTTTATTGGTATAATAATCTTCTGTCTGTCTTTCACACGACACTCTTCCTCATCCTCCTGTCCCATCTTCATTCTGTCTTTACGTCATCTTTGTCCTCTTCACCTTCTTCATCCTCTGCATTTCATACATCCCTCTTCCTCATCATCATCCTCTGCCTTTGACATGACACTCTTTTTGATCTTCATTCCCTTTCTTCCTCATCCAATAGGCGTAGCCACAGGTGGGCTGGTTTGGGCCTGTGCCCACCCACTTTTCAATCAGGCCCAACTAAATAAAAGGGGTTTGTTTAAGTAATAATAGTAAACTATGTGTTTTGGGCAAGGCCCACCTGATTGTTTCTGGGCCCACCCATTTTATGATTTCTATCTATGGCTCTGCCTCATCCTCTGTCTGTGTTTGATATGTCACTCTGCCTCATCCTCATCCCCATTGTCTTTGATACCGTGTTCCCTTTCATGCTTGTCCTCATCCTCGTTCTCGTTTAAAAATGGTAGCCTGCAACTTTTCATTACTGTGGCTGTGCTGGTTAATCTGGTGTAGGCCACGATTGTTAGTAGTAGCCTAAGCTACTTAATCACATAGCTGTAGTATTTTTAGTGTTGTTTGCACTGTCCACTACTAGTCCCCGGTGGGTAACACTGTAAGCTATTCGTTAACTAGTAGAAAAGCCAATTCATGGGACCTTTTCTTGTCAGACCTCACATGAACCCTTTTTCTTGGTCTTGGGTCGCTAGTTCTGAGCTTGCTTTCCAGTCCAGTACCAGTCGCTTATTTTCATGGAGAGATCTGGCAACCCTGCTTCCCGTTCCTTGATGGTGGGACCCAGACTGGCTCTGGTCATTATCGACTGATTCTGCTGCTTTGATTAACATGCTGGTAACCTTGTGGCATATTAGTAGTGTTTGCACAATAACAAAGAAGTGCTTGTTAGGTTCGTTAGATGATGTTAACTGCATATTGTTAACCAAACGTACGTAGGCTAAGATGGAAGAATTAAAATTAAAAAACAATCAAAAGACTTAAATTAAATTAAATTATTCCATCTTGTGTGTTATGAATCAATACAGTGTGAGACTCAGTGTGAGATTCACTGTTTGAAGTAAATGAATGAAATAAATTAACTTTTACATGCTATTCTAATTTATTGAGACGTGTCTGTTAAATATGTGTTGTGTTTCAGCAAAAAGAAGTTACCCTCGGCTCCCTAGAAGACCTGAGACGCCATCTCTTGAGATCAAAACATGAGCTAATTTTAAACGGTTCGTCTGGCCTGGTCTGTCACTACCACTTAAGAACAAAGATTCTCACTTTTCTGATGAGGTGTCATACACATGACTCAAGAGGGAGAGTAGACAGGAGCTATCATAAAGAAGAGGCTTTTTTGTGAGAAGTGAAACATATGTTTGACACGTTTTGTGGCAACATATGCATGTGAATATTGTGTTGAGACTATTTCTGATGGCAGAGAGGCAGACAGAGAACATGAGAGCATACACTTTTATGCCTTTTTGTCGAGCCATGTATTGAAATAAACCAATAGAGAAATAAGTGGATGAACTCTATTTTGTAAATGAACTACATTTTGCATTTAGCTTTCAGTGTTAACACCACTAACGTTAACTAGTAGCTTACAGGGCAAACAACACTAAAGTTAACTAGTAATTTACAGGGCAAACAACACTATAGTTAACCAGTAGTTTACAGTGTTAACCCCAGCTGGGATAACTAGTAATTTACAGTGTTAACATCACTAAAGTTTACTAGTAGTTTGCAGTGCAAACAACACTAAAGTTAACTAGTAGCTTACAGTACAAACATCACTAAAGTTAACTAGTAGCTTACAGTACAAACAACACTAATGTTTGCTAGTAGTTTAAAGTACAAACATCACTAAAGTTAACTAGTAGCTTACAGGGTAAACAACACTAAAGTTTTTTAGTAGTTTACAGGGCAAACAACACTAAAGTTAGCTAGTAGTTTACAGTGCAAACAACACTAAAGTTAACTAGTTGCTTACAGTGTTAACACCAGCAGTTACTAACAAAGGATGGTGTGACCACCACCACTGTTGTATAGTGGTGCACCATGTAAACAGCACTGATACTTAGCAGTTTTGTTAAGAGTACTCTATGTGTTAGCCGTACTTTGAGTTGTTTAAAATGGTCTGGTAGGTAAATAAATGCCATTGTTTTAAAACTATAGTAATTTGGTTCTCTTTCCTAGACTGCATCGCCCTGAGGAATATGATGCTTCTTAGATGTGTCTTGACTTTGTCTTTTTGAAAAACAAATAAAATGTTAAGCTGATTTGTCTACTTCTCTCCTGAGGAGGGGTTTAGGAAAAACAATACGTAATTTAACAAGATCTGGCCTTTGTCTGATACTGTCTACAATTAAAATCCAGTAAAGCCAGATATTCCAGAAGGCGAATCTCAGTTCAACTCAAGATCTTAACATAGTATAACACTGTTCCTTTTCTCTTAAGAGGGTATTCAGGGGAACCAGATCACAAGTTGCATCTACAGTATGTCACAAAACTGAGTACACCCCTCACATTTTTGTACTCTCCTTTGTTGTGGTTTAGACATTAATGGTTGCGTGTTGAGTTATTTTGAGGGAACAGCAAATTTGCACTGTTATATAAGCTGTACACTGCCTACTTTATGTTATGTACAAAAGTGTTATATCGTCAGACTTTTCCCATGGAAAAATACCATAAAAAAATATCAATGTGAGGGGTGTACTCACTTTTGTGACATACTGTATTCCTTATCTTATTCTTATCTTACTAGGCTATTTATTTCAGGACTTCAAGACCTTTATTGTCAGTTGCCTGAACAGTTGCCTGTACACCTAAATTAGACATCAAGGCAACGAAGGTGGAAGGTGCCAAGTGAAGAAGCACTGTGGAAACAGGGAGGAAGGAAGAAGGGAGTATATACAAGGGCATAATAAATAATAAATACATAGGCCTACATAAATAGATTATTTTTGAAACACAAAGATAATGTTGCTGTAAGTTACTCTATGTCTTTTATTTATCTTATACATATTTTACACTTATTTTATATTTTATCTTTTATGTTTTTATATTGTCCTTTGCTTTTATTTTTGTTAAGCACATTGAACTGCCTTTGTGTATGACATGCACTATATAAATAAACTTGACTTGAATTGACTTGACTAAGAGTCCATGTTTCCCTTCTGTGTGTTTAACCTGACTCAGTCTAACCCATCCCGACCAGACCTGAACCATGTTCTGTTAGTCACAGGAAGTGGACTGATGTTAATCCAGCTGTGTCTCCTCACAGAATGGGCAACTTCCTGCTGACTAATCTGCTCTGTAAAGGCCTTATACACTACTGAGGATACACTTATTGCTAAGGACACACTTAATTCTGTAAGATTAAACTGTTGACTTCATGATACGTTTTTCATGTCGTTTGTTGTACCTAGTGCATGTATGACTTGACTGTTTGCTTTCTTCTGTACTTGCCGCAATCACCCGCAAGGGGGCGCCGCTCTTCATTTTTAAAGTGAGGACTATGTAGGTAGGCCTACTACTATGTGCCATCAAGCGGCGTGCCAGGAGCCGCTCAAAATGTCGAGTTATCACCCCTGTCGCCATTTCGAGTGAATTGAAGTTCACTCTGTGGTAAACGACCTTTTCAATGGTGTCACATGAGATCAGCTATTCATCTTTCGGGTAAATAAAAAAGAAGCTTCACCAACTGTTGATCACCCGTCATGTGAATGAAAAGATTAATGGGACGACAGGAAATAGTGGAGGATTCTTTGGGGTGTGTGTGTGTGTGAGAGAGAAAGAGAGGGAGAGAGAGTGTGTGTGTTTGTAAGGCAGAGAGACACAGTGTGTGTGCGTGTGTGTTTGAGAGAGAGAGGGTGTGTGTGTGAGAGAGATAGAGAGAGAGAGAGTGTGTGTTTGTAAGGCAGAGAGACACTGTGTGTGTGTGTGTGTGTGTGTGTGATAGAGAGACAGAGTGAGTGCGGTTGGGGTGGAGGGGGTGGACCAGGAGAGGCTGCTGGAGCGCATGTCTCGAGGAACACGCGGAGAAGCACAATCATGCCTGGAGAGGAGTCGCGCGGAGCCCCCTAGGTGGAAGGCACGCAGGATGTCACGCGGAGCCCTGCAGCATGATTGCCCCGTTAAGAAAATGAAAAGCGTTTTGGGCTCACCGGCGGAAGATTCTTGATGCGCTTTTCAGATATTTTTGTTCTTTGTTACACCAGACTGAGTAGGCTATGCAGGCGTCTTATCCCGTGAGAATAAGTCGGGTTTTGGAGAATCATTCGGTTCTTCCCAAAACTGACACGTTTGTTTCAGAGTAGCAACATTCGCACTGGAAGACGAGAGATGCGCTGCCGTGACTGTCTCGCGCTGCTGCTCCTGCACGGGACAGCGTGTCTGGTAAGCACAAACGATGCTTTTGTTTAATTTGATGATATGTTTATTTATATTTGTCAGTGGAAGGACTTTGCTATTCTTTAAGTGAGAGGAATGAGGTCACAGACCATAAAGCTCTTGTACTTTGTCATTGTGCTGTACAAGCAACTCAAAAAATAATAATGACAGAGAACGGGGGACAAAGGAAAACTAAAATAATGTTATCTGTAGTAAAGTTATAGCATTATCACATACATGCTCGCAACACAGGTACATGGTATAGAATTATTTATATGAAGACCAACTATAGCCTTCGTTTCAAACAGTTAACGTGGACAGTGCGTGGGATCAGCGGGATCACGAGGTTAATGTGCAGGTGTGTGTGCTGAGGGATGCCCTGGGAAGGTCTCGTGGGACAGTGTTGGTGAAGCGCGTGCAGCTAATGATTTGTCCTTTAACGACGCGCGCCACTCCGGGGCATTGCGCACAGCCAGTTCATTTCAACAAGCCGCAATTATGCAGTCATTACATTGAGCTGTAATTTGACAGTCAGACAAATTTTGTCGTTTTGTTCAGACGTAGCTCAGAGGAAAGTAGACAGCTGAACAGGAGGGGAAAAAGAGTGAAATCCGTTGGCTGATCTTGGCTACCTCAAATACTGGTATTTTTTTTGTGATTGGATTTTAGGAACGAAAAAAAGAGTGAAATCCTTTGGCTGATCTTGGCTACGTCAAATAGGCTACTGGTAGTTTTTTGTGATTGGATTTTAGGAACTTAGAGAGTCATAAATCTTCCAGACCTCCACTGGTGACAGCTCGCTGTCAGGAAAGGAAGGTCCGCCTTGACTGGGCAACAAAGATAGACTTAGCCTTACCCCCGTGAAAGAAACGTTCGCCAGGAATCACCAGACCCTATTAAAGACCGTCAGACTGAGTCCCAGTTCCGTTTGAACCGCCATGAATTAAATTAAAACCATCAGTCATTATCACCTGCTAACGGGCGTAATTGGTTTCTGCTCCGCGCGGGACCCCACAAACGTTAAGGAACGTAACAGAAGCTCAATGCCAAGCAGAAGCGAGAGGTCATTAGTTTACTGGCGGTAAGAATGTCACCAAGAATCCCGCCAGCCCTTTGTCGTGCTTCCGTGGGTTTTGTGCTTAAAACCTCCTGCAGAATGCGATCAGATTAAATAGCTTTGGCCAGAAGTGTCTAAGTGATAGACAGATAGAAGTGTCTAAGTGATAGACACTCTCTGCTTATATCCCTGCACGAGCCCTCAGATCGACCGAAGCTGGCCTCCTGAGGGTCCCAGAAGCTCCACCCAAAAGGATCGGGGAAGCAGCCTTCTCATACCACGCCCCAAGAAGATGGAACGCCCTACCACAACACATTAGAGAAGCCGAGTCCGTCGACGCCTTCAAAAGGCAACTCAAGACTCATCTGTTCAGCCTCGCCTACACCTAACGGCCCTACCGAGGACTCTCCACCCCCCCCCCCCCATCCCCATCCCCAAGCACCCAGACCAAGCCCCAAGCACCCAGACCAACAGCAGTCGCACAACGCCCCCCCCCCTCCAAAGTCCCCCTTTCACCCTCCACCCAAACAGACCCACAGCAACCACTACTTCACCCCCACGAGGACTACCACCCACCCCCAGTCTACCACAGCCCCGGCAGAAGGGCTTCCCTAGGGGACGCGGTTCTGCCTGAGGTTTCTTCCCTTTTTTTTTTTTCCCGGTTTGATTCAACTACATACAACTCAGGGAGTTTTTCCTCACCCCTGTTGCCCCTACGGACTTTTGCATGTGCTCACGCAAGAGCCTGCATCAAAGGGACATTGCGTTGTTATGGCTAATGCTGTTTTGTTGTGACCTTGCCAAACTGTGAAGCACTTTGAGCTGCATCTTGTATGTATGAACTGTGCTATACAAGTAAAGGTTATTATTAATGAGAATTTACAGTTAAAGGGCATTTGCAGTTTTAACTGGCAAAAAAGGGCCATTGACCAAAATGTAATGAGTTTATTGTTTTTCACTGGTTAGATGACTGGTTACACAGTCCTGTATATTTCCAGTACTATGGATTACTGAGGCAGACACTTCAACATCAGGCAGAAAACCTTACGGAGACAAATCAACTCTGTTCATTTTTTTTTCACTGTGTCTATCTTTACTCTGTCAGCTGCACATCCAGCTGTCTGCTCACTCTCCCCTCCTCCTCCTCCTCCTCTCTCTCTCTCTCTCTCTCTGTCTCATCACTTCTCTTTTATGTTTCCCTTATATTAAAACTGTGGTATTTCACACTTTACATTTTGTCCACCTTCCACCACTCCGCTCTCTTCCCCTACAGATGGCTCTTGGGCATGGCGAGGCCAAAAGCGAGGAGTCTCGTGCCCAACTCAGGTCACCCGGTCCTGGGCAGGTCGAGGCAGGAGGAGGAGGCGGCTCACCCCTGAAGCTCTGGAGGTTCCATGGAAAGACTCAGTCCCCTCACAGCCTATCCACTGACCCCTCCAAATCCCTCCACAGTCAGGATGCCCAGTGGCACCCACAGAAGGCCAGTGCCACTCGTGGTACCCACAGCACCCAGCCGCGCGCCAAACGCCACCCCTTCCTCAAGAGCGGAAAGTTCCAGAAGATGTTCGGCTGGGGCGACTTCTACTCCAACATCAAGACGGTGCGTCTGAACCTGCTAGTGACGGGCAAGCTGGTGGACCACCGCAACGGCACGTTCAGCGTCTACTTCCGGCACAACTCCACGGGCGAGGGCAACGTCTCGGTCAGCCTGGTGCCGCCGGGCAAGGCACTGGAGTTCGACCTGGAGCGGCAGAGCGTGGTCTACCCCAAGGACTCCAAGACCTTCACCTGCCGCGTGGACTACGAGAAGGCCGAGCGCAGCAAGCGCACCTCACCGTGTAACTACGACCCCTCGAAGACCTGCCTCCAGCAGACCACCCAGAGCCACATCTCCTGGCTCTGCTCCCGGCCCCTCCGTGTCATCTGCATCTATATCTCCTTCTACAGCACCGACTACCGGCTCGTCCAGAAGGTCTGCCCGGACTACAACTACCACAATGCACCACTGCCCTACCTGCCCTCGGGGTAGAATAGAACGCCTGGACACAGAGACACAGAGACAGGACAGGAAGGAGACATGACAGACGTGATGACATGGTGGCGAGATGTGGATGTGGGCTGGGCAGATGTTTATTGATGCATTATATTTTCTCAAAGAGGCTTGCTGTTAAAGCCGTAGAAGCCACAGGACTTTAACATTTGAACCTAAAATGAGAACCTCCAATGACATGACATTGTTCTTATATCTGTAAATCAAATATGTTATTATTATTATTATTATTATTATTATTGAAGGGTATGATATGTTAAAAAAGAGGGGGATAACGCTCTATAATGTTGCTGGTTTTTAAACCTCTCTAGAATCCATTACATGCTGATGTCTGTGTGTTTGTACCAGACATGGCTCTTAGTGTCCCCCTGAAGACCTTGTATGCGGTGCTCACACGAATCGGACATCGTGATTGGACGTTAGAGCTGCACCATTTTCAGAAACTATCCGTTCACCTCACCTCATTTCTGGCAGGGTTTGCGACTGCGATACAAAACATATTTCAAAGTCAAGCTCGAGTTTAATATTTCAAATTTCACTTTTCACTGGTTAGGCTACCTCTGATTGGTGGGCACGCTCAAACACATCGCTCCTGATAGGTCAGTTTTTCTGTCTGTCACACAGTGAGGACCACATCAGCATTAATATCATACTGTACTGTAGGTGTGACAAGACTAACGATTGGGACTAAGGTTGCGAACGGCATGGCAGCATTAATGGCAGCTGAATTACAGCGTATATTTACAGTTATATTTAATACTTAGTTCACATGGCGATTTCAATTACAAATTTGATTAGTTGCGCAGCCTCACTTGCTGGCTTCATAGTGTGAGTGACGCCTCCATAATTGAGGGGTACTACCTTTTACAGGGGTGCTACTGTTTACGTTTAACATTAATTTGCATCAATGTCCCGGTGCCCCCAACCCTGCTAGTTTTGTCTTTTTTTGGGGGTACCGGGTTTTGATTGGTGGGGGTACCATACCCCCCCAGTACCCCTTGTAACTCAAACTATGGCTGGCTTCTCTAGTTGTAGTCACAGACAGTCAAGCATGTAGGGATGAAGAGGGTAGGTCTAGATGCGAGCTTAACCAATCAGACAATCAGATCGTTGGGTGAGCTTAAACAACCAATGAGAACCAATGCAACAGTTCATGAAGGCAGGGTCTGAAGTTGCAGTGCATCATTAATAAGCAAACAGCAAAGATGATTGGCTTGAAACAATGGCCAAGTTTGTTTTCTTTTTTCCTATTGGCTACAAATGGCCTGTAATACGTCAGTGGCATCACATCACTGCATACTCAGAGTACAGTTCGTCAAAATTAAACCTGGTCAAAGCTACTTATCTATCTATGAGTGAATGAGAGAGCAGGGATCATGATTTGTCCCAGGGTCATGGTTTTAACCCATTGTGTCAGAACAGAGAAAGAGGTCAGGCACATCCGTAATCTAAATAGGTGATGAAACAACCAGAAGGAATCCAAGACATAGAGTAGAGGTCCACACACTTCAGCTTCCTGTCCTTTATGTCTTTAACCCTTTGTGTCCCACTAGAGAGAGAAAGGGGGGGGGGGGTGCTTGTGTATGTGGGTGTTATGGTTTTGGGGGTTAGGAGTTTGGGCCACAGGCGTTTAAATCATGCCTTTAAATCATTGTGTCCCACAGAGAGGGGGGGTGTTTGTGTATGAGATGTCATGGTTTGTGCTACATGTTACAGGGTGAGAGTTGGGGACACAGGCGTTGTCTTTAACTCATTGTATCCCACTAGAGAGGGGGGGGGGTTGTGTATGGGGGTGTCATGGTTTGAGGGGGTCAGAGTTGGGGGACACAGGCTTCCGTAGCCCCCCCCCCTGTCTGGCTGTAGTTAATCTCAAAGCTCCATGCTAATAAACACTGATCTTAACGCCTCTCATATGCCTCCTGTCATGTGACCTCACACTCCTCCTCACGCTGACAACTGGGCTTCTTTCTTTCTTTCTTTCTTTCTTTCTCTCTTTCTTTCCTTCTTTGTCTTTCTTTCTGCCTTTCTTTCTTTCCTTCTGCCTTTCTTTCTTTCCTTCTCATGCTGACAACTGGGCTTCTTTCTTTCTTTCTTTCTTTCTTTCTGCCTTTCTTTCTTTCTTTCCTTCTTTCTTTCTTTCTTTCTTTCTTTCTTTGTCTTTTTTTGTTTTTCACTTTCTGTCTTTCTCACAACTGTCCTACATTCTAAATATTTTTTTGTTTTTGTTCATTCATTCTTGCTTTATTTTGTTCTTCATTCGTTCTTTCTTTCTCTCTTTCTTTCTCACGAGTGTCCGACTCTCCTTCTTTCAATATCTTTCTTTTTTTTCTTTCTTTCTCACGACTGTCTGACTCTCCCTCTTTCCATATCTTTTTTTTGTTATTCCTTCCTTCATTCTTTCTGTCTTCTGTTTCCGTCCGTCTGTCTGTCTGTATTGTATGTCTATCTATCCGTCTGTCTGTCCTGTCTCCTCCTCTAGCCTCCTCGTACTCCTGGAGAATAATTATTACTGCAGGTGTGAGTGTGAGTTTAATAAGATTTTTTTTGTCCGCAGCGATCCTTCGATCAAACCAGTCCAGCAGCGAGTGTGAATGTGATGAGTGCTGCTTCTCCCAGGGAGGCTAATCATTAAGGCCTCATTACGGAGCCGGGGGGGGGGGCAGGAGGAAGACGAGGGGGGGTAGGCGGAGGAGCTCACATACACACCCACACACATACACACACACACACACACACACACACACACACACACACACACACACACACACACACACACACTCACCAGCTGCCGCTACGGCTGCTGCTGCTGTTTCTGTTTTGAGCAGCAGCACTCTTATCCGAATGACAGGCAGCATACACACACACACACACACACACACACACACACTATGCTCTATGCTCTATGTGAACCAGTGATACCAGAGCAAGACATGTAGACAAAGGGTGTGTGTGGGGGGTTAGAGGGGAGAGACTGTGGCAGCAGCACTGTCATCCGAACGACAGGCAGCACACACACACACACACACACACACACACACACACACACACACACACACACACAAGACATGTAGAGAGACGAAGGGTGTGTGTGTGCGTGTGTGTGTGTGTGGGGTGTGTGTGTGGGGGGTTAGAGGGGGAAGACTGTGGCAGCACACACACACACACACACACACACTCCATGCTGTATGTGAACCCGTGAGAGAGAGGCGGGGGGTGGGGGGGTGGGATGGTCTGTCGTTTAAGACCACAGCAGGTCTCTCCTTCATGTCACAAGCGGCACACGCGCTCTATGTGCGATAGTGATGTGAAGTGATGTGATACCAGAGGAAGACATAAAGAGACGAAGAGGCCATGTGTGTGTGTGTGTGTGTGTGTGTGTGTGAGGGGGGAGACGGTTGTTTAACACCATGGCAGCTCTCCCCTCCATGTCACGGGCAGTAGACCCTATGTGAACA
>CM059287.1:2810170-2827670 GCA_030347295.1 Setipinna tenuifilis | reverse complement strand
AGGGTGCTCATGACTACCATGAACCACAGGGCTTATAATACATTATGATTATGAATACACCTCTATGCATACACCTAGATGATTAGGACTCATAATACACTTTAATGTACCATGTGGTATCATAAGCTGTCAATGTGTGCTCTAAGTAAAGTTACATTTATATGGATGCATCTATAATGAAGCACACCTTATCACATTTCATTGTTGGGGCTTATAATACATTATGATTACTAATACTCCTCTATGCACACACCTGGATGATCAACCTGCTGTCTCATAACATGCTATAATGTTCCATGTGAGATCATATGTTGTCAATGTGCACACCCTTGAATTTATAAAGCATTATAAGGTGCAGGTTCATAGCTACTCATAACTATTAATATAATGCATCGTGAAGCATTGTGAGTGCAGTCATGATGCATTGTAAGTAGTCGTGATGCGCGTTATAATTTGTTATAAATGCCCTCATAATGCGCTATAGATGTGGCCTTCATAGAAAGTGTTACCCAAGATTGCAGCCCAGACAAACACAGCAAGCGCCGTAGCTAGCAGCTCCTAGCATTGCAGTGATACTTCACACCTACCTCTACCTCACATGTGCTGCTTGCTAGCGTGGCTAATGAACTGAACCTAATCAACACTAATCAACTGCTATCTCCAGGATACACCAGCACCGTTGGTGTCTTGTGTTTTATTAATTTATTATTTTAGGAACCTGTGTTTGAACAGGTGAGGTGTTACTTCACCATAATGTACAGTAACAGTAGCAGATGAACGGAAATGATGGCTTGTTTTGTTTTTTTTTTTTAAACTGGGACTAGTGTGTGGTACTAGACAGGCATGAAAACAGTTGTAGGCTAGCAGTTAAGGATTTGGACTAGCAGACAAAGGGTCAGAGGTTTAATTCCCCACACCGACAGGTGGGTTGGGGCAGTGAATGACCAGCATTCTCCTTCAGGTGGTCCTCGTTTTCAGGAGCCTTTCATAACACTTTATGTAGCATTTTTATTTAAATAACATTAACTGTATAACCAGTAGGAGAACACTGGTTATACAGTTAATGTTATTTAAATAAAAATACCTTTACCTTTTACCTTTTCCAGAAATGGTCCTCGTTTTCAGGAGCCTTCTTCCTGGTAAAACAAATAAAAAAACCCACTTGTGCCCCACTTTCTGTATCTTAAACATTCTTATTTTTCAATAACATTAACTGCAGACATGGGAATGTTTCCAGTTTGTCAGGGAAATGTATTGGCTTTTCGTCTTAGAGAGAGAGAGAGAAAAAAAACTGTCTAAGTAGGTGGCACATTTCTTTCTCACTCTGTAATTATTGTGTGTGAACACATCTCCCGCTCTGTGTTTACTTGTATGTGTGTGTGTGTGTGTGTGCGTGTGTGTGTGTGTGTGCGTGTGCGTGTCCGTGTGTGTGAACACATGTCCCACACTGTGTTTACGTGTGTGTGTGTGTGTGTGTGTGTGTGCGTGCGTGTGAACACATCTCCCGCTCTGTGTTTACATGTATGTGTGTGTGTGTGTTTGTGTGAACACATCTTCCGCTCTGTGCTTACATGTGTGTGTGTGTGTGTGTGTGTGTGTGTGTGTGAACACATCTCCCGGTCTGTGTTTACCTGGCTGATGAGCCACTGCAGGAGAGACTACTGGTTACCCAGCGGCAGCGAAACACAGCTACATAACTCTCTACCTCTACTGATATACCACCAGCCCATAGCGTGTGTGTGTGTGTGTGTGTGTGTGTGTGTGAGATGATATAACCTGAACCACATTCTTCTGTGTTGTAACCACATTCATACATGTTTGTGTGTGTGTGTGCGTGTGTGTGTGTGTGTGCGTGTGTGTTTGTGTGTGTGTGTGTGTATATGTGTGGGCTGATATAACCTGAACCGCATTGTACTGTGTTGTAACCACATTCATACATGTTGTGTGTGTGTGTGATGATATAACCTGTGTTGTAACCACATTCATACGTATGTGTGTGTGTGTCTGTCTGTCTGTCTAGTACAAAACAAGAACGTCTCCTTGTACATTTTCCTCCGTGGTTGCTCTAGATAGATGAGTTGTCTGTCAGTGGCGTTAAGCTCATATCAAATGAAGATCTCCACTGAGCAGACCCACTCATGCCCACTGAAGGACGTCCATGGCATACTGTACTGTACCTGACAGGCTGTGATCTCCCAGCAGGCTTTGCTCTCCTCCCTGGCACCCGGCCACAGGAAGTGATGACAGCTGTGTAAGGGACCAATTTTAACCCCTTCCTGGTCTCACTCGGGTCACAGCTCCTTGTGTGTCCTCTGCAGCACTTACAGATGTGAGGGTCGGTGTGTGTTTGTGTGTGTGTGTGTGTGTGTGCATGCATCTATGTGTGTGTGTGTGTGTGCACGCACATGCAGGTGTCTTTATGTGTGTGTGTGTGTGTGTGTGTATATGTGTGTGTGTGTATATGTGTGTGTGTGTGGTGCAGGCATCTATGGATCTGTATGTGTGTCTTGTGTCTGTGTCTGTATGTGTGTCTTGTGTGTGGTTGTGTGTGCACGCACACGCAGGTGTATTTGTGTGTGTGTGTGTGTGTGTGTGTGTGTGTGTGTGTGTGTGTGTGTGTGTGTGTGTGTGTCTGAGTGTGTGTGTGTGAACATGGCTGTGAGCTTTCCGGTCTCGTTCAAGACATGCAGCACTTGCAGAATTAAGGGTGTGTGTGTGTGTGTGTGTATGTGTGTGTGTGTGTGTGTGCACAGCAAGGCTGCTTTCAACATCTGCTGCATCCCCAGCAAGCCATTTATAGACGTCAGAGCAGCAGCAGTGAGCACCTCGTTTTTTCCTACGGCCAGATTATGTCTCTCACACTCACAACACTGGCGTTTTTATGACAACGTGTCAAAACTCTCACTAACAAAAGTATATTTTACATTACATTACATTACTCTTAGCAGATGCTTTTTATCCAAAGTGACTTATAAAAAGGAGGACATAATAAGCTAAGAGAGGTGTAGAGTAAGCAGACTACTCTGATACATACAAGGAGATACATGTACCTTAAGTAAGTTTCCTGGAGTAGGGTCACTACAGACACACATACCCCCTACACACGGAGACCTACACAAGCAATACTATCTCCTTGTGTTTCCCTTAATCTTATTCATCTTCTCTTGACCTGACTGTCAGCTCAAGCTACAGTAGGTCCAAGCTTTACTAACAGGTGATGTATGTCTTTACATACTTTACTAATATTTCTGGAGCTAAAATGTGTAACCTGTGTAACCACACACACACACACACACACATAGGAACCTGCAATGGCTTTAAAATAAGATTAATGGGTAACGCTTTATTTTAATGGTCCCTTTTACAGTGTATTTACATCATCTAGTTAAGTGTGACAATGTGTAAGAACATGTACCATTATGTACTTACAGTCGTTATACCTTAGGGTAAGGGTTAGGGGTTAGGGGTTAGGGATTAGGGATTAGGGTTAGAGTTAGGTTTAGGAATTAGGGATTAGGGTTAGGGGTTAGGGGTTAGGGTTATTGTTTAGGTTTAGGGTTAGGGTTAGGGGTTAGGATAAAGGTAAGGGTTAGGTATATACTCTTACCCTATCCCTACAGTATAAAAGTTAAATACACACTGTCACATGTTGTCACAAATTTTGTGACTGATAAAATAATGTGTCAGCAATTCATCCTTAAAAACAAAGCAATGTAGAATTGTTTTTGAGCAACCTAATCAGGATCTGTTGGTTAGAACCCTGGCAGTTCTCTTGGGATGCTATTGATCTGTGCTAACACCACCAAGCCCTTTCCTTTCATGAGTTTTCAGTTTTGAGTTTTCAAGCCTTTTCCTTTCATGAGGCACACAGTTGGTGTGTTTTCCTCAAATACTCGCTCATGACAGCTCAAACCAATTGGAATATAACAAATCAAGTCAGGTGGATAGAACAAATATTAATGTACATAAACAAACACATGAGGATGAGGAGGGGTTTTGAAAGGGGTTTTGAAAGGCATGCCACTGATTATGTTATGAGACAGACACCACAGGTATTTGCCTTGGAGGACGTGAAAAGGCACCAGACTGTGGACAAGTATGGCCCCTTTAAAGGGGCAATGACCAAGTGTGGTCCCTTTAAAAGGGCAATGGACTGTGTCCCAGTGTCATCCCTTTTAAAGGGGCAATGACCAAGTATGGTCCCTTTAAAAGGGCAATGGACTGTGTCCGAGTGTGGCCCTTTAAAAGTGGTATCTCTGTCGCGCTGCTGCAGTGTGTTAGAGTCGATGGGTTCAAGGGCCTATAAAGAGCAATGGCCGGTTTTACACGTTGGACGGCTGTAAGACCATCACACACCTGACACCCCGGGGGCCTTGACATTGCCTTGCCCCCTCACCAGAGTGAGCTGTGCCCCGCCCTCTCTCGTCTTCATTGACTCCAACCACACACACACACACACACACACACACACACACTGGTGTCTCCAAACACACATTTCAGTATCTCCAAAAAAAAAAAAAACTCTGGTCTCTCAAAACCCACATTCTGGTGTCTCCAAACACACACTCTGTTCTCTCCAAACACACACTCTGGTGTCTCCACACACACACTCTGGTCTCTTCACACACACACTCTGGTGTATGAAAACCCACATTCTGGTGTCTCCAAACACACACTCTTATCTCTTCAAACACACACTCTGGTGTCTCCAAACACACATTCTGGTGTCTCCAAACACACACACACACACACACACACACACACACACTCTGCTGTCTTCACACACACACTCTGGTGTCTCCAAACACACATTCTGGTCTCTCCAAACACACATTCTGGTGTCTCCAAACACACACACACTCTGGTCTCTCCAAACACATTCTGGTGTCTCAAAACCCACATTCTGATGTCTCCAAACACACACTCTGCCCTCTTCAAACACACACACTGGTCTCTCCAAACACACACTCTGGTATCACCACACACACACACTGGTCTCTCCAAACACACACACTGGCATCACCACACACACACACACTGGTCTCTCCAAACACACACTCTGGTATCACCACACACACACACTGGTCTCTCCAAACACACACTCTGGTATCACCACACACACACACTGGTCTCTCCAAACACATTCTGGTTTCTCCAAACACACATTGGTGTCTCCACACACACTCTCTGGTGTTTCGATCCAGACCTAGCTCTTAATAAGTCTCCCCCACTACTAACATATTTGACAATTCTATGTTATAGATATAACATAACGTGTGCAAATATAACATGTTCTTATATCATGTACAGTACATTCAGCAGCCAAAACCAGAAAATGCCCAAATTTCATGTCCTCGCTCACATGATGCAAATGCCATGGCATCTGATGTGACCAAAAGTCTACTTCCAGTGAAATTGCCCTGTAAGAAAAAAACAATGACAAGCCATACACTGTTGGAGACATTTAATTCTTTTTTGTTCCTTCCAGTTTTTGTTTTTCAAAAAAAAAAGAAGATTTCTGCGAACAATGAGTTCACCTCGTCAAGTTTGCCATGGCCTTATCAATTTAAACAAATGCAATAATTAACCACTAATCCTTAACAGTTCAACGAGTGCCAGGCCTAAAGGGCCCGCGGCACCTGTCCTTTCATCTCCGCAGAATATCAAATTTTATTATACAATTATAATGATCCATGAAAATAACCTCTGCTGAGGAGGGTTCCTCCTGGGCCAGGCTGATTAAATATGCAAATGCATGTAAATCCCCCCACTGCGATTCTGACCTCAGCCCCGCACACACACACACACACACACACACACACACACACGCACACGCCGTAAAGATGTGCCGCAAATACTAACACCCCTCAGCTCTCACCCCTCAGCCTCCCACCTCCAGCACTCGAGTTAAGAGACTACCACACACACACACACACACACACACACACACACACAGACATACACACATAGACACACACACACACACATACACACACACAACATAAAGATGTGCCGCAAATACTAACAGCCCTCACCCCTCAGCCTCCCATTTCCAGCACTCCAGTTAAGAGACTAACACACACACACACACACACAGTGTTAAGAAAGAAAAAAAAACGTTGTTTCCGTAAACGCCTCATTAACATGGAGATGAATGCGAGTGTTCCTAGGTGCTACGTGTGCAGCAGCGGCGGCTAGCAAGTTCCTGTTAGCACTCATCGTTTTAGATCATACATATGTGCTCGCCATGTTAAGAGTAAATTCTTTTTTATTTTGTTTATTTATATATATATATATATATATATATATATATATATTTTACCTTTGTTTCACCAGGGTAGTCACACTGAGACAGAAGTCCTGTTTCTGCAGGTGAGCCCTGGCCAAGAAAGGCAGCACTTAACTAATACAAGACCATGATGACGGACGGTGGGAGTGTGACACTGAGAGATGTTACTTTCGTCGGGCGAACTGTCGTAAGGAACAGAATACGCACTGCACTGCACTGTTGGAGGAGTTGCTGCCACGCGTTGCTTTGAGCAAGGCTGTTCTCCTCAGCCATGAAACTGATGGATTGAGGGGTCTGGCACCACACCAAAAGCTCCCTAATCCATGACACTGCGAAAACCTAAAGGGCTTTAAGAAGCCTGACTTCACTTGACTTGTCGTGTCTGTGAAACCCACTGAGGAGGGAACCTCTTTCACCTTGAATAAAAAGTACAGTTTCAAATAGTCAACTCCACAAACAACAAGCAAAAGCTGGCCAAGCCTGTGGTACCATGCTTAGGGTACCTTAGTAACGCTACTGGCAGTTGGGTCACAGTCACATGGGAGGATGAAGGAGAGCGTGTGTGTGTGTGTGTGTGTGTGTGTGCGGGGACAGTGCCATGCTCAGGTCACCTCAGTCACAGGGGGAGGATGGAGGAGAGCACTGGTTAAGTTTTAGGATGGTTCTGTAGTATGGAATTAAGTTCTAGGACAGTTCTGTGGTTCTCTGACAGAGACTGGAGAAGGGGTAGGCAATCACGGTGGTTAGAAGTTGCCAGGAAACAGCCAAAGATGGAGTCCAACTAAGTTTCTTAGGTTTTAAAAAAACATTGTAGCAGAACGCAGTGATAATGAATAATGATTTTCCTTCCAAGGCAAGGTGACCGTCTCTCAAGATCTCCGCTCTGTTTTGGACTCTGCTTTGTGTGTGTGTGTGTGTGTGTGTGTGGTGGGGGTGGGCGGTGGTGGGGTGGGGAGGGGGCTTGGATATGCTTGGGCAGAGAAGCTTAATTCATTACATCAGTTTGGGACAGATCTTGTGTGTGTGTGTGTGTGCGTGTATGCGTGTGTGTGTGCCCATGTGAGTGTGCTGTGTGTTCATATGTGCATGTAGTTGTCTATGTATGTGAGTATGTGTGAATAGGTATGCTGTGACATGTATGCTGTTATAAGAAATAATAAACATGTAACAAATGTGATATTTGTGGTGTTATAACAAATATTACACATGTAAGAATGATAATTTGATATTTGTGCTGTCGTCAGGAAAAATAAACATGTAAAAAAAGTAATATTTGTAATCAACTTTGTTATTTTATGAACATTTTTTATTTTGTTATTATGATTTAATTTACTGCAATGCATTCCCTCCTTTATGGTCAACCTTCTTGACAGCTGAGGTGCCAGGATGGTCTAGTACTCAAAGCAACACCGCACACACACACACACACACACACACACACACACACACAGTGTAATATTCCCAAAGACACTGCAATATGTCATATTCCCAATGCCGTCTAGTATAGTAAGTAAGTAAGACACAGATTTGCCTTTACAGCTCTGTTCGTTCATACATCAGGCAGCAACAAAATATGTCTTTGAGGAGTTTAAATACACCTGATGATACATTACGGAAACCCTCTAAACCTCTTAAAGGGGTCCTTCTGTCAAAAAACACTTTAAGTAGCTCTATTTACAATGTGGTGGGTCACAACAAGCAGTATATGCACGCAGCATTCCAAGACGTGAAATTCGATCCTCATGGTTTTACTGGTCATTGAAGGGTCAAGCTAACCAAAACGAGCGGATCAGAGCAGGCTAAACCTATCTACGTCACTAGGTCGTAAGCCCCGCCCAGAGCCATGTATGGCTAGGTGAGCGAAAGACAGCGGATTTGCCCAATCAGAGGTGCCTTATTGACACGTCTTGGATATTCACGAGGGACACCGGAAAAGCCAGTCGTTCAACCCCTAGACCTGTTCTAGCTTACAGAAAACAGCGTCAAGCAAGAGAACTAAGACATAATTTTTCACAGAAATGCCGCACAACGCATTCAACCATAGTGGCGACACAGCAATATGAATAAAAAATAACGATAGAAGTTGACAGTCTTGCTAATTCCCCTTAATGCAGTGCAGAGGCACATTCTGTAACGTTGAGGTCTATGGCCAGGTCTGATGATGCAAACTATTGGGTCCAACTGTGGTGGAATGGTGTGGTCGTATGTTAATTCAGCACACTAGGTGCAAATTTGCTTTATTTTTTTTAAAAGCTCACGTCAGTTGAAAGCAGTGAGTGGATTTTCCTGTTCACCTTCGGAAGTAGGGCAAAGGATGCCAGGTACCAGGATGGCCGAGTGGTTAAGGCGTTGGACTTAAGATCCAATGGATGCAATATCCTCGTGGGTTCGAACCCCACTCCTGGTAACGTCTTGAGCCTGCTTCACTGCCCCATAATACAGAAGTGCCCTGCAATGGTATACCAGGATGACTGTGTGGTTAAGGCATTGGACTTAAATGCCTATGTTGGTTTCAGCCCGACTCCTGGTAACACCTTGAGGTCTTTGAATCTCCAACCTGAGATGGAACTGCCCTAGCAGTGATGATGCAGAAGTGCCCTGCAACAAGTATACTCTGTGGTATGTGTACCAGGATGGCTGAGTGGTTAAGGCGCTGGACGTGCACTCAATGGATGATCTGCCCACATGGGTTCAAACCTGCTCCTTGTAACATGTTGAGCTCTGTGACCACCTTGGGTAGTAGTATCAACTTATGATACAGAAGTGCCCTGCAACAAGTCTACTCTGTCGGTTGCAGGAGAGTACTAGGATGACCAAGTGGTTAAGGTGTTGGCCTTAAGATCTAATAGATGCGATACCCACATGGGTTCAAACCCTAGTCATGGTATCATCTTGAGCTCAGTGACATGGTTAGTTTGCGTCACTGCTCCGTAAGACTCAGCAGCTAAGCAGTGATGATGCAGGAGCTCCCTGCAACAAGTATACTGTGTACCTTTCAGCAGAGTACCAGGATGGCCGAGTGGTTAAGGCGTTGGACTTAAGATCCAATGGACAAGATGTCTACGTGGGTTCGAACCCCACTCCTGGTAACATCTTGAGCTCAGTGAATCTCCACCTTGAGATTATCCAACTGCTAAGCAGTGATATTGCACAAGTGCCCTGCAGCAAGTATACTCTGTCAGTTGCAGTGGTGTACCAGGATGGCCGAGTGGTTAAGGCGTTGGCCTTAACATCCAATGGATGTGATTTCCATGTGGGTTCGAACTCCTCCGAAGTGCCCTGCAGCAAGTATACTCTGTGGAATGCAACTTTGTACCAGGATGGCCGAGTGGTTAAGGCGTTGGACTTAAGATCCAATGGACATGATGTCCTCGTGGGTTCGAACCCCACTCCTGGTAACATGTTGTAGCCAGTGACCTGGTTCGTCTGCTTGATGCCACCCTTAGATTATCTGATGCCAGTGATAATGCAGAAGTGCCCTGCAACAAGTCTACCCTGTTAGTTGCAAGAGTGTACCAGGATGGCCGAGTGGTTAAGGTGTTGGACTTAAGATCCAATGGACATGATGTCCTCGTGGGTTCGAACCCCACTCCTGGTAGCTGCTTGACTGCCACCCTTAGATCATCCAACTGCTTAGCAGTGATGATGCAGAAGTGGATGTCTGTGGATCTCACAGTGTACCAGGATGTCCAAGTGGCTCCTGGTAGCATTTTAAGCTTGGTGAAGCTCCACCATGAGACTCTACAGCTGCCTAGCAGTGCCCTGCAACAAGTATATTCTGTAGACATGCTGTGCACCAGGATGGCCGAGTGGTTAAGGCGTTGGACTTAAGATCCAATGGACAAGATGTCCTCGTGGGTTCAAACCCCACTCCTGGTAACATGTTGTAGCCAGTGACTGGGTTAGTTTGCTTGATGCCACCCTGAGATTATCCAACTCCAGTGATGATACAAAATTTCCGTACAAGAAGTATACTCTGTAGAAGTCAGGATATCTGTATCAGGATGGCCGAGTCGTTAAGGCGTTGGACTTAAGATCCAATGGGCAACATGCCCACGTGGGTTCGAACCCCACTCCTGGTAGCATCTTGAACTCTGTGACCTGGTTAGTCTGCTTGACTGCCACTATGAGATTATACAACAGCTAAGCAGTGATGATTCAGTTGTTCCCTGCAACATGTACCAGGATGGCCAAGTGGTTAAGGTGTTGGACTTAAGATCCAATGGGCAACATGCCCACGTGGGTTTGAACCCCACTCCTGGTAGCATCTTGAGCTCAGTGACATGAGGTTGTCCGGCTGCTGAGTAGTGATGATGCAGAAGTGCCCTGCCACATCAGGATGGTGAAGTGTCAAAGGCTATGGGCTTCAGATACACTGGTGTGATGCTTGAGTGGGTTCAAACCCCATTACTGGTAAATGTTTACAGTGCCATGCCTAACTCTGACATACTGTTGTCATGTTCCACTTTACTGACACGTCAGTCGCCTAATGAACTGCCCCAACATGCAGTGTGTTTGTTTAGTGGTCAAGTAAGTAACTAACTAGATTTCGCACACATTCTTCCTAAATATGTTGCTGATGCCAAATTGCCCATGTTTTAAAAGATCTGTTCACTGAAGAAACTAGTATCCCAACTTTTACCTCCTATGAAAGTCATTTACCTTACTTACACACACACCCCATTTGTGACTTGACAGTAGACACCAGCAGGAAACAGTCATCAAAGACAGCAACATCTCCTCACTTCTACACAACAAAGGCTGATGCCTCTTGTATGACACTAGGAAAGATCCCAATGAAGAACTACCTCTTGTCAGGCAGCAACATCTCCTCAGCCCAGTGTCCCAACTGTGCTGGGAGTGTTGTAATTTTTGTTATTGTTTTGTGCTAGAGAGAAGAGCGCCCCCTAGCTTGCTGCTCCACCCACCACACCCTGCAGCATCTAGGAGGTCTCCCATCCAAGCTCTGACCAGCCACAAAGCTGCTTAGCTTTTTGAGGACTAAGCAGAGTGGGGATGCACTGGTCTGCCTGCTGGCTATAGGTAGCAGGACTTGTTCTACATATTTTACATATGACCCAATGAAGCAGCTGCTGTTTGCTGGAACAAACAGATTTTGTTTGTTTGTTTGTTTGTCTGTCTGTCTGTCTGTCTGTTTGTAAACATGGTCATGTGGTGATTGATACACATACAGGCATTCACATGTGTATTTTTGCAGTTTATTCGTTAGCATTTTCTGCTTAATCAACATGTGCAATTTTCATTTTTACACTGCCAGATTAATTAATATAGCTTAGTTTGTATCACTGGGTGCAAATTTGGTTTATTTTCTTTAAACTCTGCTCATGTCAGTTGTAAGCAGTGAGTGGATTTTCCTGCTCACCTTCAAAGCCAGGTGAAGGTACCAAGGTACCAGGATGGCCGAGTGGTTAAGGCGTTGGACTTAAGATCCAATGGACAAGATGTCCGCGTGGGTTCGAACCCCACTCCTGGTAGCATACTTATAACAACTCCATGTTAGCAATGTGTTGAAGATCAAATCTAAGGCACATTATATGGACAACATCCCATCCTCACCGTCATAAGGAGAGATGTGACTATCTTCACTGTTGATGTTGATGGGTGGGCTAAGGTGTTGATGCTGGACAAATCATCCATGTGGCCTTAAATTAAATACACACTGCCCAAGATGGTGACTTTGAATCCCACTCCTGGGTGTCATAGCATGATGACAAACACAAACCTTACCCCATTAAATACACACTGCCCAAGGTGGTGACTTATTGTATAAAATTGCTCTCAACCAGTCGTCTTCGTTACGATCTCCTCAACCTTCTCTGAGAGAACTCTATCTCTGTGGACAGATTACCTCACCATGTACTTCACATATAAAGCAATCTCTTCATCTTAGACTGATTTCCCTGTGAACAAGGGTTGCTGCGAAGTCAGCTTTGAAATATACATCAAACTGAGCATAGATCCATGTTATAGATTTGTTATCGTTTGCATGCAAAGTAAACATGTCCACTTTGAGTGATAGGAATGTGATGTCCACATTGTCAGCATCAAACCTACATTACGACTTTGTCATCTGAATGCATACAAACAAATAAATGTAAATAAATAAATATATATAAACATAAAACACTAAATAAAACAAATATAAGATACAATACATCCTTCTTACATGTCTGCACTGGAGAGACTTCCTTTCAACAGGATTTACTTTCAATCTCATGGTACATGTGTATATTGTATGTTGTCCATTTTTATGTATAGTGTCAATAAAAGCCATTCTATTCTATTCTATTCTATTCTATTCTATTGTCTTCTATTGTCTAATATTCTATTGTCTTCTCTTCTCTTCTATTCTAAATGTGTCCGCCCCGTGATGCCAGTTCCTCTGGAGTGTACGTTGTCCATGTACAGTGCCCTCCATAATTATTGGCACCCCTGGTTGAGATGTGTTTTTTAGCTTCTAATATTTTTTTTTTTTCTAAATAATATGGGACCTTAATGGAAAAAAAGAGAAAAATCCAACCTTCAATACAAGTGCATTTATTCAGTGGGGAAAAAATCCCACATAAAGAAATAATTATTTGACATCAAATAATGTGTGTCACAATTATTAGCACCCCTGGTGTTAATATTTTGTACAACCCCCTTTTGCCAACAAAACAGCACCTAATCTTCTCCTATAATGTTTCACAAGATGGGAAAAGACAGAAAGAGGGATCTTCAGCCATTCCTCTTTGCAGAATCTCTCTAAATCATCCAGAGACCTGGGTCCTCTCCTCTGTACTCTCCTCTTCAGCTCACCCCACAGGTTCTCAATGGGGTTGAGGTCTGGGGACTGAGATGGCCATGGGAGGAGCTTGATTTTGTGTCTGGTGAACCATTTCTGTGTAGATTTGGCCATATGTTTAGGGTCATTGTCTTGCTGAAAGACCCAGTGACGACCCATCTTCAGCTTTCGGGCAGAGGGCAACAGATTTTGATTTAAAATGTCCTGGTATTTCAAAGCATTCATGATGCCATGCACCCTAACAAGGTTCCCAGGGCCTTTGGAAGCGAAACAGCCCCACAGCATCACTGACCCACCCCCATACTTCACAGTGGGTATGAGGTGCTTTTCAGCATGCGCATCTTTCGTGGCACGCCAGACCCACTTAGAGTGTTTGTTGCCAAAAAGCTCAATCTTGGTCTCATCTGACCAAAGCACACGGTCCCAGTTGAAGCCCCAATACCGCTTGGCGAACTCCAGACGTTTGCGTTTATGATTGTGAGTGAGGAAAGGTTTTCTCCGTGCATGCCTCCCAAACAGCTTGTTGGCGTGTAGACAGCGCCTGATGGTTGATTTGGAGACTTTGTGACCCCAGGATGCTACCATTTCTTGTAATTCTGTAACAGTGAGCTTTGGAGATCTTTTGATTTCTCTTACCATCCTCCTCACTGTGCGTGGTGGCAAAATAAACTTGGGTCCTCGTCCAGGCTTGTTTACCACTGTTCCAGTTGTTTTGAACTTCTTAATTATTCCTCTCACAGTGGATATGGGCAGCTGCAGTTGAGTGGCAATCTTCTTGTAGCCTCTGCCTGACCTGTGAAGGTCGACGCACATCTGCCTCACTTGTATGCTGTGTTCCTTTGTCTTTCCCATGTTTAAGAGTGGATAAGAGAAATGGCCTCGGTGTCACGTCATATTTATACCCCAGGGAAACAGGAAGTGTTAAATGATTACTAATTAAATGTTCCTACATACTCTGGTAAACTTTGTAAACTACTGTAGAAATGACAGAAATGCTTCAATTATATTTATTTCCTGGGAATTGTTAAGGGTGCCAATAATTGTGGAACAGGTGATTTAATGAAAAATAATTATTTTTTAGTCAGGGATTTTTTTTATTTTCTTACAATTCATTTGAGTTGAAGGCTACATTTTCCTAAAATTTTCAGTGTGACAGTATTCTTCTGCAATAAACACTGAATTTATTTTAAGGCTTTTAACACATCTCAACCAGGGGTGCCAATAATTATGGAGGGCACTGTATGTGTATAGTGTCAATAATAGTATTTTATTCTATTCTATTCTATTCTATTCTCTTCTATTCTATTCTCTTCTATTCAACTTGTCTGCCCTGTGATGACGGGAGTGTACTTTGTCCATGTATGTGTATAGTGTCAATGAAAGCTGTTCTATTCTATTCTGTTTTCTTCCATTCTATTCCATTGTCTTCTATTCTATTCTATTCTACTCTACTCTACTCTATTGTCTTCTCATCTCTTCTATTCTATTGTAAACACTGTCCGCCTGGTGATGGCGGTTCCCCTGGAGTGTCTCCAGCAGCGCGGTGTGTTTACGGCCCTATCTGTCTGGAGTGCCCTTCACGCCACTCGTAAAGACGCCAAACAATTTAGCAAATGTCCAATAAAGTCGCGCAAGGCGGCGGATGATGGGCTTGAAAAGGGGCTCCTTGCAACACTCCCCACCCCACCGCACACCCCCACCCACCTAGCTCCCCGCCCCACCCCCCCACCCCATTGCCTCGCCTCCGTGTCAAATAAAATATTACACGACGACGAGAGACGTGGTGTCAGAAGTGCTTGGCGGGCGAGATTAGTTTTGCTAAACAGCTCCGCTAATGCAGGGCAGGGGGAAGCCATGCGCCAGATCAAGTCATCACCGTGGCGGTGGCGGCGGCAGTGGAGGTGGTGGTATCGTCGTTGTCTCGTTGTCTCAGGCTGAATTTCGGGGGCGGTAATGGGGTGTAGTTATCAGGGAAGCGCTTATCGCTGTGCTGTGCTGTGCTGTACTGCGCCGGTGGCAGAGACGCCTCCGCCTCGTAAGGGCCTGTGCTGGAAATGAGAGACTGAAAGTCAACAGTCGGGCAGAATGACTGCAGGAGTGGAGGGATGCAGAGAGGATGACGGGCGAATGGCCAATGAGCTGAGAGGAGATGAGGAGGAGAGAGGAGATGAGGAGGAGAGCAGAGCGGTGATGAAATGAAGAGGAGAGCGGTGATGAGGTGAACTGCTTTCAGTACGCTGACTATGGACACATAAAGGTGTGCATTCAGTATTTCAATCTTTCTTTCTCTCTCTCTCTCCCTCCCTCTTTCACGTACACAAACACACACATACACAAATATACGCAAACACAAACACACCAATGTACACACACACACACACACACACACACAAGCATGTGCACAAACATACATAGACACACACACACAAGCTTATACACATGTGCAGAAACACACACACACACACACACACACACACACACACAAGCATGTGCGCAAACATACACACACACATACACACACGTGCAGAAACACACACACACACACTCACACACAGGTATCTGGGCGATAGGTCCTGCTCTCTTGCCTGCGCGTGTGCTTGTTAAGGTGCTTGGGGAGCAGGAGTGGGAGCCAAAGGGTCAAAGGTCGTGTGGGCTGAGAGGTCACATGATGAATGACCTCATAGGGCCTCAGGGAGACCCACTGCCATCCCATAATGAGCAGAGAACAGGATAGTGTGGAAAGAAAGAGAGATGGAAAGAGAAAGAGAGAGAGAGAGAGAGAGATGGAGGTACAGAAAAACAATTATTAAAGTGAAGAGGAGAGGGGTGGGGGAAGAGAAGGAGAGAGAGAGAATGATGGAGAGATAGACAATAATGAAAGGTGAGGAGAGAGGAAGAAAGAGACAGAATTGGACAATAATGAAGGTGTGGAGAGAAGAGGGGGGAGAAAGAGAGAGAGAGGGAGAAAGAGAGAGAGCATAATTAAGATCTGGAGAGAGAACAGTAGGCTGATAGCATAAAATGGAGAGAATGGGAGAAAATGGAGAGAATGGGAAGGAGAAATGGAACGGACAGAGAAGACTGAGGGAAAGAAAGTATGAAAAGGAATATGTGGGAAAGGAGAGAGAGATGGTGGGGTGTAGAGAGTAAAGAAAAAAAGAAAGAGAGAGGGAGGGAGAGAGAGAATGTGGGAAACAGCAGAAAATAGAAAGAGACTGGAGTAGGACAAATGGATGGATGGAAAAAAACCAAAGACAGAAACAGGGAGAGAGAGAGGGATAGATAGAGAGAGAGAGGGCGATGGCATGAAAGGGATTGAGAAAGAACGAGAGAATAGAGAGAGAGAGAGAAAGAGATTGAAGAGAGAAAGAGTAAAAGTGCAGGCCAGGGGAGATAGAGCGAGATGAATAGGATGTGTGGCCAAGCTGTGCACTCCACACCTTTCTCTCCGACAGACAGAGAGAGAGAACTCTTTCATCACTTTATCATCCGCTCATCTTCTCCATCTTCAATACCACCACACACACACACACACACACACACACACACACACACACACACATACACACACACTCACACTCATACCCCACACACACACCACACACACACACACACACACACATACACACACACTCACACTCATACACACATGCACACATGCACACACACACACACACACACACACACACACACACACACACAGACACACACACTCACACTCATACACACCACACACACACACTAACCCATACCCATACACACAATACATACACACATGCACACACGCACGCACGCACACACACACACACACACACACACACACACACACACAGACTGTAAAGGCTGTGGCTAGAGATACCTTATCAGTGAGCGCAGGGCTTGAGTGTTATGAGAATGGGGGAAGGATTGTCAGTCTGACTCTGTGCTAAAACGCCACTGTATTATAGCGCTATCTATCTGCTGCGCCGATACAGGGAAGATTGCATCTCTCACACTCTCTCTCCCTCTCTCTCTCCCTCCCTCTCTCTCTCCCTCTCTCTCTTTCTCTCTCCCTCTCTTTCTCTCTCTCTCCCTCTCTCTCTCACCTTCTCTTAAGAGTAACTGCATCTCTCACTCTCTCTCTTTCTCTCTCTCTCTCTCTCCCTCCCTTTCTCTCCCTCTTTCTCTCTCTTCCTCGCTCTGTCTCTCTCTCTCACTCTCACTCTCTCTCTCTTGCTTTCTTCCTCTCACTCTCTTCCTCTCTCTCTCACCTTCTCTTAAGAGTAACTGCATCTCTCTCTCTCTCTCCCTCTTTCTCTCTTCCTCTCTCCCTCTCTCTCCCTCTCTTTCTCTCTCTCTCTCCCCCTCTCTCTCGCCTTCTCTTAAGAGTAACTGCATCTCTCACTCTCTCTCTTTCTCTCTCTCTC
>CM059287.1:2800170-2802670 GCA_030347295.1 Setipinna tenuifilis | reverse complement strand
AGAACTATGTCCTCATCTGGTTGTCTGCAGAGGTGGACATCCCGGGTTCAGAAAGTAAAAGTCCTGCCACATATTTGTTCCAGCCAATTCACTCATCCAGCTACAGGTAGGTAGCTAATTAGTGAAGTCACCTGTGTTGAGGGCACACTGCACAGGCAGAAGGAATACATGACAGGACTTTGACTTTCTCGGTCCTTGTTTGTCCACCTCTGGTTGTCTGTCCCATAAGAACTGTATGTCCACATGTGGTGGAGTGCCTATCCTATAAGCAGAGTCATCCTGGGCCTTGGGGATGCCCTCTCCTCTCCTCTCCTGTCCTCTCCTGTCCTCTCCTGTCCTCTCCTCTCCTGTCCTCTCCTCTCCTCTCTCCTCTCCTATCCCATCCTCTCCTCTCCTCTCTTCTCTTCTGCTCTCCTATCCTATCCTCTCCTGTCCTCTCCTCCCCTCTCCTCTCATCTCCTCTTCTCTCCTCTCCTCTCCTCTCCTCTCCACATCCTCTCCTCTCCACATCCTCTCCTCTCCTCCCCTGTCCTCTCCTCTCCTCTCCTCTCATCTCCTCTCCTCTCCACTCCACTCCTGTCCTCTCCTCTCCTCTCCTGTCCTGTCCTCTCCTCTTCACTCCTCTCCTCTCTCCTATCCCCTCCTCTCCTCTCCTGTCCTTTCCTCTCCTCTCCTCTCCTCTCCTCCCCTCTCCTCTCCTGTCCTCTCCTGTCCTCTCCTCCCCTCCCCTCTCCTCTCCTCTCCTCTCCTCTCCCCTCCCCTCTCCTCTCCTCCTCTCCCCTCCCCTCTCCTCTCCTCTCTTCTCCTATCCTGTCCTCTCCTCTCCACATCCTCTCCTCTCCTCTCCTCTCCTCTCCTCTCCTCTCCTGCACAGCCCTGATGTGTCTCATCAATCCGTAATGGGGGAACCAGATGCCACAATCTGGACACTTCTGTCTCCTCTAAGCTGCCTTTTGAGCATTTGATTTGGACTGTTCTTTTTTTCTTTTCTTCCCCCTCTCTCTCTATTTCTCCACCTCTCTCCCTCTTTTTCTGTGTGTGTGTGTGTGTGTGTGTGTGTGTGTGTGTGTGTGCAAGTGTGTGTCTGTGTGTGTGTGTGTCCGTTTGTGAATGTATTTGTGTATGTTATAAGTTGTTGCTGCCTCAGCAATACATTTTGCATATATTGGTGTTTCTGTGTGTGTGGCGTGTGTGTGTGAACATGCATGTAAGTCTGATGAAAACGCCGATGCAACAGTCCAAATGTCATTAACTCATTCATCTTAATCGTGATCTGCCCTTACCCTGCCCATACAGTCTCTCTCTCTCCATTTCTCCTTCCCTCCTACCTTTCTCTATCCCCCTCTTTCTCTACTCTCTCCCCATCTGTCTTTCTCCTTATATATCCCTCTCTCCTCCCTCTCTTTATCTCCCTCTCTATCCCCCTCTCTACCTTCCTTTCTTTCTCCTCATAAATTCCTCTCTCCTGCCTCTGTCTATCTCGCTCTCTATCCCCCTCTTTCTCTCCACTCTCTTCTTTTGTCTTTCTCCTCATATATCCCTCTCTCCTTCCTCTCTCGCCATCTCCCTTTTCCTCCTCTTTCTCTCCTCATAAATCCCTCTCTCCTCACTCTCTATCTCACTCTCCATCTCCCTCTTGCCCTCCTCTCTCCCCCTCCATCTCTCTCCTTATATATCCCTCTTTCCTCCTTCTCCCCTTTGTCTTTCTTCATTAATTTCTTCCTCTTCTCTTTCATCCCTCTCTCTCTCCACCCCTCCCTGCCTACTCTCTTATCCCTCTTTCTGTCTCTCTCTCCAGCCCTCCCTGCTGTCTCTCTCTCTTCTCCCTCTGTGTCTCCAAAACCTCCTGTTTACTCTCACATAATCTCTCTCTCTCTCTCTCTCTCTCCCTGTCTGTACCTCCATCCATCCCTCTCTCTCTATCCCTCCATCTTTGTGATTATTTCCATGGGCTTGTCTGGTTCCTCTGCTTGTCACCTAGTAACAGATCACATCCATCAATCTAGTCTCTCTCTCTCTCTCTCTCTCTCTCTCTCTATCTCTCTCTCTCTGTCTGTCTGTCTCTCTCTCTCCCTCTCTGTCTGTCTCTCTCTCTCTCTCTCTCTCTGTCTCTCTCTGTCTTTCTCTCTCTCTCTCTCCCTCTCTCTCTCTGTCTCTCTCTGTGTCTCTCTCTCTCTCTCTCTCTCTCTCTCTCTCTCTCGCTCTCTCTCTGCGTGTCTCTCAGTTCTACATTTGGAGCCCTTCTCTCTCCCTCTCTTTTTCCTTCTCTCTCTTCTATAGTCATTAGGAACCCTGCACCCTGTCATTCTTGTTCTCTATACTCTCTCCCTCTTTCTGTCCATCTCTCTCTCTCCTTCTGTCTCTCTCTCTCTGCTGTCGGTCTCTCTTGCTGTCTGTCTCTCCCTCTTTCTCTCCCTCTTTCTCTCTCTCTCCCTCTTCTAGGAACCCTGCCCCAGATCTGGTGCTCCCACTGTCCTGCCTCTCTTCCCTCTGTCTCTTC
>CM059287.1:2790170-2797670 GCA_030347295.1 Setipinna tenuifilis | reverse complement strand
CAGGATCATGTTAAATTCTGAAGAATTTCTGACTTTACTTACCTCGGTGGACATGACTACTTTCATATTCGCCGGTTACTTTGATCAGTTAAGTTGAAAACATGCACAGGATGAAAGGAAAGGAAAAACAGTCAGTTTTTACAAGAGTGTCGATTTAATTTGGACACACTAGGGGGCGCTATGTTCAGACAAACCTGAAAAATTGAAACAAACGTTAGTTCGAACAAATAAATAAGACCTTTGTTAACATAACAGCTTAGTTTTCACCTCCACAGTATCCCTTTTCACATCTGTGTCGAGCTGATCGAAACCAATCACCTGACCTTTCAGTTTCCGCGCACTTGGTCCGCATCCCCGAACCCGGCCCGAGCCCGTGTAAAACGATAGAAACTAAGCCCAAACCCGACCGAACCCATCGGGCTCAGGCGAAGATCTTCAGCTCTACACTGTCCACACACTACTCATCCCCACCACCAGTGAAAGTTGCACAGTATCTCTTTAATGACGTGAGTGTGTGCTGTGTGACAGTAGTCTGGGGCTCAACAAAACACTTCAGCTAAAGAAGGGACAGAGAGGGGGCGGTAGAGAGATGGATAGAACGATAGAGAGCAACAGACAGAAAGAGAGATGGATAGAAAAACAGAGAACAATAGACAGAGAGATAGATGGATAGATAAAGAGCAGTAGACAGAAAGACAGATGGATAGACAGATACAGAGCAATAGACAGAAAGATAGAGGACAGTAGACAGAAAGAGATGGATAGAAAGATAGAGAACAACAGACAGAAGGAGAGATGGATAGGGAGATAGAGAACAGTAGACAGAAAGAGAGATGGATAGAAAGATACAGAGCAATAGACAGAAAGATAGAGGACAGTAGACAGAAAGAGATGGATAGAAAGATAGAGAACAACAGACAGAAGGAGAGATGGATAGGGAGATAGAGAACAGTAGACAGAAAGAGAGATGGATAGAAAGATAAAGAACAACAGACATGAGAAGAGATGGATAGAAAGATAGAGAACAACAGACATAAGAAGAGATTGATAGAAAGATAGAGAACAGTGGACAGAAAGAGAGATAGAGATGGAAAGCAATAGGCAGAGATGGATAGGAAGATAGAGAACAATAGACAGAAAGAGAGATGGATAGAAAACTAGCAGGCAATAGACAGAAAGCAAGATAGATGGAGAGTAGACAGAGAGAGATAGAAATAGAGGTAGAGATAGAAAGCAATAGACAGAGAGATAGAGATAGAGAGCAATAGGTAGAGAGAGATAGAGGTAGAGATAGAGACCTACAGACAGAGAGAGATAGAGGTAGAGAGCTACAGACAGAGAGAGATAGAGGTAGAGATAGAGAGCTACAGACAGATAGAGGTAGAGAGCTACAGACAGAGAGAGACAGAGATAGAGAGCAACAGACAGAGAGAGGTAGAGAGCTACAGACAGAGAGAGATAGAGGTAGGGATAGAGAGCTACAGACAGAGAGAGCTAGAGGTAGAGATCTACAGAGAAAGAAATAGAGGTAGAGATAGAGAGAGAGCTACAGACAGAGAGAGATAGAGGTAGAGGTAGAGATAGAGAGCTACAGACAGAGAGAGATAGAGGTAGAGAGCTACAGACAGATAGAGGTAGAGATAGAGAGATACAGACAGAGAGAGATAGAGGTAGAGATAGAGAGCTACAGAAAGAGAGAGGTAGAGGTAGAGATAGAGAGATACAGACAGAGAGAGACAGAGGTAGAGAGCTACAGACAGAGATGAACCAGAAGGGCACTGAGAAGCACACTGACCTCAGCCCAGGCCACGTGATGCATGTTGCAGTGTTAGAGAGAGAGAGAGGGAGAGAGGAAGAGAGAGGGAGTATGTTGCAGTGTTAGCAAGAGAGAGACAGAAAGAGAGAGAGAGAGAGCATGTTGCAGTGTTGGAGAGAGAGGGAGAGAGAGAGAGCATGTTGCAGTGTTAGAGAGAGGGGAAGAGAGATAAAGAGAGGGAGAGATAGAGAGAGAGAGAGAGAGAGGGTATTTTCACCACACCTGCCCTGTCCTAGAGCTGGATCCGGTCCAGATTCCGGTCAGGGGTCCTCCTTGGCCTGTGGCTGGGTTGCCTTTCACACCTTCACAAGGTAAAGTTTTAGGGAAACCTGCAATCCTGTATGATCTGCTTTTTTAGTATGCCTGCTCACAGACAGACAGACAGCCAGCCTGTAGCTGTCTACGAAGATCATCATTCATCCAGGTCATGTTAGTCAAATAAGCTAAGTTGTTAGCAACTGGGCTTCTTTTAGTAGCTTGAAGACGTTTCACCTGCCTTGAAATCAACGTCTTCAACGTCAGAACTGAAGAAGCCTTTTGGATTAAACGTGAAACAGTTTTCAAGCTACTAAAAGAAGTCCAGTTGCTAACAACTTAGCCTGTAGCTGGTGTCTCTTTGCTGGTGTCCCCACGCATATCTGAACAGGTCTCTCAAAGGCAACAGCAGAAATCACACTGAGGTAAGTTGTTGCGAGTTCATGCACTGTGTTGGTTTTGTTATTTGAACAAGGTGATGTTAATGCACGGTTCATTTTGTGCACCAGTAAAAAAATCATATTTTATTTTTTTACTAAAGAAGGGTTCGGTGAATGAGCATATGAAACTGGTGGGGTTCCGTACCTCCAACAAGGTTAAGAACCACTGGTATAGAATATGCCTCCTAATCCCACCTCATGTGGGGGGAGCGTCCCCATCTAACCCCTGGTCTGAATTACCCCTCCATAATTGAGGGGTACTACTATTTGTTTTACATTAATATGTTGGTACCCCCAGCCTTGCTTTTTTGTGTCTTTGGGGGGTGCTAGGTGTTAACTGGGGGTTACTGTGCCCCCCAGTACCCCCTGTAATTCGAACTACGGACCCCTGGATCTCGGCTTATATTATATTTCTATGTATGTTCATACAAAACATTTATTTTTAAACGAAATACCTCCCATTTACAGATGAAGGGTTAGCTGGATCTAACCCCTGGATCTGGGTTTATATATACAGTATATCTCTATATTATATATAATACAGGTTTATATACATTAAATCTCTCTCTCTCTCTCTCTCTCTCTCTCTCTATATATATATATATATATATATATTATATATATCTTTATATTGTATCTCTATGCATGTTCATACAGCACATGTATTGCTAAACAAAATACCTCACGGTATTGATTGCTAATGACGGCAATAAACGCCATACTCGTGAGTACTGCATGTGCAGACCAAACCCACAGCGGACGGGAGGAGAGCACGAGAGACAGAGAGAGAGGGAGAGAGGGAGAGGAGGAAGAGAATGGGACATTGATTGGACCCACAAGAACGATGGCGGGATCACATACATGACAGCATTAAATAAATAGACCTCGCAAAATGTCAATGCAGCTCGCGCTCGCCTCGCAAGGTTAACCAGGGAGGACTCATTAGCCGTGAGGCCATGGTTAGCCACAACTGCACTTACCGTATGTTACAAAAGTGAGTACACCCCTCACAGTTTTGTACATTTTTTTATTATATCTTTCCATGTGAGAAGATATAACACTTTGATACAATGTAAAATAGGTGTAAGCTGTACACTGTCTACTTTACATTGTAAACGTTTTATATCTTTAGACTTCTCCCATGGAAAGATATAATAAAAAAAGTACAAAAATGTTAGGGGTGTACTCACTTTTGTGACATACTGTAGGTACATATCGAGATGTGGCACTGTGAAGAGAAATGGTCATCACTTGCTATTGTAAACATAAAGTATATATAGCCACAACTGCACTTAGGTCCATATCGAGATGTGGCACTGTTAAGAGCAACAGTCATCACTTGGTATTGTAAACATACAGTATAGCCACTAAATCATCCCCGTGTGTGAACAGCTCATATGTTACTCAGTAATGTGGGTGGCTTCCAATGTAGTGAAGTAAAATACTTGGCTTAAAATGTACTCGAGTAAAAGTAAAATTACCCATTTCAAAAACTACTTAGAAAATTACAAAGTAGTCATAAAAACTACTCAATTACAGTAACTTGAGTAAATGTAATTCGTTACTTTCCACCCCTGCAGTATAGCCACCAAATCATCCTCTAGTGTGATCAGCTCATTCATAGCCTAGAAATCTACACGTAACCTAGTGGTAGCAATTGAACTTTCCACCCTGGGATGCATTCAACAAGTATAGCCAGGGTGTAGACAAGACTCTAACTAGCTAGCAAAAGGATAGCTAAACGAAACTGCTGTGGAAGCCAGATTTATAGTTTTTTATGCTTGAATAGAATTTTCTGAGACTGCTTCCCTTCCTAACAAAACGTATCTTTACTAACCAACTCTTTACCTAGGTGCCTCATGCTTGTACAACTCTGCTGCGTGGGTAGAAGCTGTGTGTGTGTCTGTAGTGTCTTTGCTCCGGGAAACTTACTTAAGGCACATGTATCTCCTCGTGTGTATGTGTGTAGTCTGTTTACTCTGTGTTCCTCTACACCTGCTTACCGTGTCCTCCTTCTGTAAGTCGCTTTGGATAGAGGCGTCTGCTAAGTGTAATGTAACATATACAGTATTTTTGCTTCGTGTACAGTTTTGGTTGTTTTGCTTACTACACACAATTCCATTTGCGTAGCGTACAGTAGCTTCAAACTTTGGGTGCCTGCCTTGGGCATCATACTACAATGTCAAGTCAATTTATTATCCCGCAAGGGGGAATTAGGTCACCGCAACATCACTCCCACATAAATATAAAAACGAAAGCCTGCCTGCTACTGCTAAAGAGGACGAGGCTTGGAGAGGACACATTAGGGTGATGGCGGTGCAGTAGAGGAGACAGCAGGACATCATAACAAGAGAAACGGCCTCGCAGCTCGTCAGAAGACACGTCCAGACCCTTTTGACTTGTGCCGTTTGTCTTTTAATTTATAGTCAAGTCAAGTCAAGTTTATTTGTATAGCGCATTTTATACGCAAGGCAGTTCAATGTGCTTAAACAATACAAAAGCATAAAAAAATAAAATAAGTGTAGAATTAGTATAAGATAAATGAAAGGCATAATAAATAAAAGACAAAAGCAATAGGTAAGCATAAAAGACAAAATAAGTAAAATAATAAATGAATTAAAGGTCAATCACTAGCAGAAAGCATCTGAGAACAGTTTGGTCTAAAGTCTAGATTTGAAACCTCCCACAGTAGGAGCATTTTTGATGTCTTGTGGAAGCTGGTTCCAAAGCTGAACTGCATAGCAGCTGAAAGCTGCTTCACCACATTTTGTTGTGACAGCAGGTTTTACCAACAGATGTTTCTGCTGTGATCTTAAAGACCTAGTTGGTACATATATTCAAGAACATATCCAATAAGTATTTATACCTTAAAGAAGGAAGAATTTAACCTCGGACTGTCCAGCTGTGGTAACCTGTCGATGTAATGCTGAATAAAGTGGAGGTCACTCCAGGCAATATATACGTCCAACTGCCATCCAAGAATCGATTGACATATATATATTTTTTCACGACATGTCGTAAGAGTCCAAAGCATTTGTGCCATGGACCTCCTGGACCAATCAATACAAATGGCTGCTCATGTTGTCTTAACTACAAGGGAGGTTTTTTTTAGAAACAAGATACAAGATAATTTGGTCTTCCATCTTTTTTGTAGACGGGCCATTACCATGTAATGTATGGAGAATCAACCAGTTAAACATGAAGACTATTATGTTCCTCACAGACCATCACCATGTATGGACATCAACCAGTTAAACATGAAGACTATTATGTTCCTCACAGTGTATACCTCAGCAGTTCCTTTGTCAAATTAGCAGCAATGTATCCTGCAATAATGTCTAACGTGTCTAATGTGTCTAGTTCTGAGGCCTAAGTGCTTTGGGGTCTGTCAGCAGAGTCGAGGAGTGACTGTTGTCTTTTTATGTCCTTACAAACATACTGTATGTCTGTTATACGCTTATGTCTGTTATTCTGTTAGGTTACTGTCTGTTAAGCTCAAATGTCTGTAACATTGTCTGTAACATGTGTCTGTTTAGTTCTGACATCTGTCTCCATTAACAAATAACTCTATTAACCGTTATATTTTTGTGAAAATGTGTCTACCTTGTGTCGTGTGAAAAATGAAGGTGCTAAAGCTCAAATGTCTGTAACATTGTCTGTAACGTGTGTCTGTTTAGCTCTGAAAACTACTTCCATTAACAAATAGCTCCATTAACCGTTATATTTTTGTAAACAATTTCTAGCAGCGCCCCTGATCTTTGTGAACATGTGTCTATCTTGTTTCATGTGAAAAATGAAGGTGCTAAAGCTCAAATGTCTGTAACATTGTCTGTAACGTGTGTCTGTTCAGCTCTGAAAACTACTTCCATTAACAAATAACTCTATTAACTGTTATATTTTTGTAAACAATTTCTAGCAGCGCCCCTGATCTTTGTGAACATGTGTCTATCTTGTTTCATGTGAAAAATGAAGGTGCTAAAGCTCAAATGTCTGTAACATTGTCTGTAACGTGTGTCTGTTCAGCTCTGAAAACTACTTCCATTAACAAATAACTCTATTAACTGTTATATTTTTGTAAACAATTTCTAGCAGCGCCCCTGATCTTTGTGAACATGTGTCTATCTTGTTTCGTGTGAAAAATGAAGGTGCTAAAGCTGATTACTTGAGAACGGTTACGCTGAGTGTGTTTGTGTGAGAAAACGAGCATGTGTGTGTGTGTGTGAAGTCTGTTGGGAGAACGCACTACACATTAATCGATGTGTGTGTGTGTGTGCATGTGTGCGCGCGTGTGTGTGTGTGTGTGTGTGTGCATGTGTGCGCGTGTGTGTGTGTCTGTGTGTGCATGTGTGCGCGTGTGTGTGTGTGTGTGTGTGTGTGTGCACGCTAGCTACTCTTAATTGTTCAGTCGTGACCATAAATGTGGACCTTATGGCTCTTAAACCATTACAAACAATGTTGTGCATGTGTGTGTGTGTGTGAGTGGGTGTGTGTGTGTGTATGTGTTTGAGAGGCAGAAAGTGAGAGAGAGAAAGGAAGAGAGAGGGATAGAGAGAGTGAGTAATTGACATGCACATGTCTGTTGGTGAGCGGTTAAGCTGAGGCGTTGTCTGCTCTAGTGCGAGGAAGAAGAGTCTGGTGAATCTGGGAGTCTACTATACCATGCTGTGGCAGTATAGTCTGCTATGTGCTATGGTAGTATAGTCTGCTATGTGCTATGGTAGTATAGTCTGCTATGTGCTATGGTAGTATAGTCTGTGAAGCCGTGCTATGGCAGTATAGTATAGTATAGCCTGCTATGCCGTGCTGTGGTAGTATATCTGCTATGCTGTGCTGTGGCAGTATAGTCTGCTATGCTGTGCTGTGGTGCTGGCTACAATACTGGCAAGACTGAAGCTTTATCTCCTGATTGAACTCCATTCTCTCAAATGAGTCTCCAAGGTCTGTGGTATTAGAAATTTACTGTCAATACACAACTGCGCGCGCACACAC
>CM059287.1:2742670-2782670 GCA_030347295.1 Setipinna tenuifilis | reverse complement strand
GTAAGAAATGTGACAGTGTGACAATGTGCAGTCGGCAGACCCAGTTTGGCACCCGTCTCCAGTGGGACACCTTGGCACACACGCACGCACACACACACACACACACACACACACACACACACACACACACACACAGGCCTCTCTGAATCTCCCCAAGGGCCGCCTGGCTGACATCTCTCCTACAACCCCCTCCCCAATACACACACACACACACACACACACACACACACACACACACACACACACACACACTCCCATCTCTCCTACAACCCCTCCAGACCCCCCCTCCCCAATACACACTCACACACACACACACACACACACCCATCTCAAACTTCAGGAGGGGGGGGGGGGTGGGGGGGTGGAGAGTTGTGATTGTTTGGGGGGGGGTGGGCAGAAGTGTATTTGTGAGGGGTGGGGGATGAAATGGTGGTATTAGTGGGGAGCGCTGAGGGGGTGGCAGATGTGTATTTGTGGGGGGGTGGGGGGGGGAGGGTTGAAAGCGTAACCTTGATGCAGCGTAAAAGACATGATGAGATAGCAGCGGAAATCAAAACCTCGCCATGAAAGAGCGGGAGCGGGAGCGGGGGGTGGGGGGTTGTTAGGGGGGTGTTGGTGGGGGGGGGGGTGAGGGGGTTGAGAAACAAGCAGAACAAAGTGAAACAGAGGACGAACGGTGCCAGAAAATGAAGGATGTTCAGCCGTCATGAAACCACAGAGTACGATGAAGGGAGGGAAAAAAAAAGAGAAAAAAAACAGGGGTGGGGGAGCGGAGGAGAGGGGAGCCGAGGAGTGGGGTGTGGTGGCAGCAATGGGGAGGTGGAAGGAGGGAAAGGAAAGGAAAGGAAGGGAGGGATGGGAGGGAGGGCTTTAAAAGAGGGCGAGAGGAGAGAAGGATGGCTACGGGGGGTGAATCTGACAGAGAGGAAGAGGGCCCGGCGGAGAGAGGAAATGGTCTGAATTACGCGGAGGAAACGTGAGGCTGGTACCCCTCCCTCCCTCCAACCAACCGACGAGGCGCAATCTCTTTATCTATCCGTCTCCGGCCATCAACATCCGCCTCTCCCGCTCTTCATCTCTCGCTTTTTCCCCTCCTCTCCTCCTCTCCATCTCTCGCTTTTTCCCCTCCTCTCCCCTCCTCTCCTCCTCTCCTCTCCCCTCCTCTCCTCCTCTCCGTCTCACAGCAGCGGCGTAAAAAAGACAAGAATATTTGGTGCAACTCAAGTTTTTATCTTTCTACTGCTGTCCGTCGTGTCTCTCTCTCTCTCTCTCTCTTTCTTTCTTTCCCTCTTTCTGTATTGTCTGTGCGTGCGTGCGTGTGTGTGTGTGTGCATGCGTGCGTGCGTGCGTGCGTGCGTGCATGTGTGTGTGTGCGTGCTCTCCTCTCTTGGTCTCTTTTGTGTGGACTCAAGATTGAGCCAAGATCATGTCCGGATCCATCCCCACCAGCATCAGATACAGTCAAAGCCATCAGCTCATTAAGGTCATCCGTAGTCAACAGTAATCACACTCTGTCACTCTGTCACCAACACACACATCCTGTGCAGCTGAGGGAGCACCAAGGAGACGCGAGACCTGGTAACTCGGCAACACATAAAGTCCAAACACTGTGTGTTTTGTTGGTTGTTTTTTAATATATCTATCTTCAGCCTCCCTGCCCACCTCAAGGATGCGCCAGTGTCTGTCTCTGTTACCATGGTCACCAGAGGGCGTCCTGTCAGAGGGCTTCCTGTTGACAAGGTGACCGTTTCCTGTCAGGCGGACTGGAGAGGTGGTTAAAGTGTGTGTGTGTGTGTGAGGTGGTGGGGGGGATGGGTGTGTGGGGGGTGTTTGTGTTGTTGTGGGGGGTGGGATCGGAGCATACGGTTATTGCACACTGACGTCTCACACAACTCATGGGGCAGAAGAGAGGTGGTGTGTGTGTGTGTTTGTGTGTGTGGGGGGAGGGGGGGGGGTGTTTTGGGGAGGAGGGGTGATGACAGTGTACGTGTGACGTCTCAGACGACTCATGGGGCAGCAGAGAGATGGGGCGGGTGTGTGTGTGTGTGTGTGTGAGAGGGGGGATCAGAGAGTGTCTCAGACGACTCATGGGGCAGCAGACAGAAGACTGCGATGGCCGCCACACGTCCCTGTCACAAACTTTTAGCGCAACGTACAGGGACACAGATGAGAGGAGTAAAGGGTGTGTTTGTGTGTGTGTGTGTGTGTGTGTGTGTGTGTGTGTGTGTGTGTTTGGGTAAAGACAGAGGGGAAGAGCAAGATGAAGGGGGAAAAAAGAGCATTAAACATCACTACCTGACACTAACAGTGTGTTGTGAAGGAAGGATTGTTTGGGTTGGGGTGCTGGCGGCAGAGGAAGAGAATGAGAATATAAACTTCACACCCCAAGACTACAAAAGACCTGCTTGTGTATATGTGTACCCCAATACTACAAAAGACCTGTGTGTGTACAAAGAGAGAGATGTTAACAAAAGAAGATATTTACAGAGAGAGAGGGATGTTTACAGTAAGAGAGGTATTTACTGAGAGAGAGATGTTTACAGAGAGAGAGAGAGAGAGAGAGGTATTTACTGAGAGAGAGATGTTTACAGTAAGAGAGACATTTACAAAGACAGAGATGTTTACAGAGACAGAGATGTTTACTGTGTGAGAGAGAGATGTTTACAGTAAGAGAGACGTTTACAAAGAGAGAGATGATTGCAAAAAGAGATGTTTACTGTGAGAGAGATGTTTACTGTGAGAGATAGAGAGGTTTACAGTAAGAGAGACGTTTACAAAGAGTAAGACAGGTGTATAAAGAGAGATGTTTACAGTAAAAGGGATGTTTAAGGGGTGTTTACAGCATGACAGATATGTTTACAGTAAGGGATGTTTACAGTGAGAGACCTGCGTGTGTGTGTGTGTGTGTGTGCATGCCTTCATAATTCATATGCATTAATTGTATTTTTGATTTTTATTTTACTAAACTCTTTAGCACATATACCCTCCTCTATGTCAGATGTTTTTGTTTTGCTTTCTTTGTTTCTGCTCCCCGTACTGTACTATATGCAATGCAGTACTGTCCCGTATGCTTTGGCTATGCTGTAACCTCTCCTGTCAGGGCAATAAGCTCCATGGATTTAAATTGAATAAAATAATAATAAAAGAGAGAGACATACAGAGTGAGAAAGATCTTCACAGTGAGGGGCTGTTCACAGTGAGAGTGAGAGAGAGAGAGAGAGAGAGAGAGAGAGAGAGATGGTCTCGGCTAGATGCTAGGTCACCTGTCCTTGCATGTCAGGTGTAGTGAAGTAAAGTCCAGGGTGGGCCTGTACTGTGCACCCTACTGTATGTAGGTCACTCTTAGCTTGAATTCAGCCAACACGGGCCCTTTGCTCTGCCCCCCCTCCTGTGGAGTCAAGGATGGATCTATTCTAGTCATACACGGACACACCTGAGGAAGGCAACACCGGCGAGTTCAGCTGAACTGGACTCACACTCACACTGGACTGGAGTTAAACTGGACTGGATTTACACTCACACTGGAATGGGGAACACACAACTATTGTGTGGGAACACAAAAGTGAGGTCTAAAAATATTTACCAACATGACCCCTCCCAGGCTCCGTACTTTTGTAATTGCATTAGGTCATCCCCTGCAGAGTCAAGGATGTATCTATTCTAGTCATACACAGACACACCTGTGGAAGGTAACACCGGCGAGTTGGCAAACCCAGAGGCAGGCATTCCGACAGCTGTGATTGGATAACATCAAACACCCTTGTGGACAAATATCACCACTTATCATCAGCCATCTTTGAAACAACATGATATTGCAATGAAGCAATAATAAAATTAGATTAGAATAGATTAGAGTGGATATACTTCAATAATCCCAAAGGGAAATTCGAGTTTTTTCAGCAGCCGTGAAAACGTACATCAAGCGCACAAACACATACACAGACACACAATACACAGCCTAAGGTAGTAGTCAAGACATTAATTAACACACTGCAGGGAGAGTTAAAATTGCATTTCATGGGGGTACTGTGGTGCAGTGCAGTGCAGTGCAGTGCAGTGCAGTGCAGTGCAGTGCAGTGCAGTGCAGTGCAGTGCAGTGCAGTGCAGTGCAGTGCAGTGCAGTGCAGTGCAGTGCAGTGCAGTGCAGTGCAGTGCAGTGCAGTGCAGTGCAGTGCAGTGCAGTGCAGTGCAGTGCAGTGCAGTGCAGTGCAGTGCAGTGCGTAGAGCACCCATACCATGAATGGGCAAGTGCCCATGGGGACCCAGGTTCAAATCCCACCTGGCTCATTTCCCAACCCTACCACATCTCTCTCTCCCACTCACTTCCTGTCCTGCTCTTCACTGTCCTATTTCAATAAAGGCAAAAACTTGCATTTCATCAAGTTATTAAGATATGTCACTTTCTGTATGGATGGGTACCACTGGTGTCATCCTAAAGGTTAGAGTATTAATATATGATCAGGATAAAAAGGGATGAACTTCCTACATTAGTGATGCACTGATAGGGGTTGCTAATGGTGTTAAAGCCAACACCCATTTCTTTATTTCTCATTTGTTTATTTCGCATTTGTTTGTTTACCTACATTTTAATGTTACATAATACTCCTCTTTACTGTCAGAGGAACAAAAATATTGATGTTGATGAAAGCAACAATTTAAAGCACTTTAAAGCCTTTTATAAAAGTTTACATTTACTGTGGCATTTAGTCTGCGCCACGCTAATCCAAAACACAAAACAGATAAACATCTCTGCCCCTGACTGCAGCAAAATGTCATCGACCAGAAAAATGTCACTACCCATGCAGCAAACAGGCAGCCATCAGCCACTACTGTCAGTAGTTGGCCATTACTACAAAAGACCTGCTTATGTGTATGTGTGTACCCCAATACTACAAAAGACCTGCTTATGTGTGTGTGTACCCCAATACTACAAAAGACCTGCTTATGTGTGTGTGTACCCCAATATTACTGAAGACCTGCTTATGTGTATGTGTGTGTGTACCCCAATACTACAAAAGACCTGCTTATGTGTATGTGTGTACCCCAATACTACTGAAGACCTGCTTGTGTGTATGTGTGTGTACCCCAATATTACTGAAGACCTGCTTATGTGTGTGTGTACCCCAATACTACTGAAGACCTGCTTATGTGTGTGTGTACCCCAATACTACAGAAGACCTGCTTATGTGTATGTGTGCACTACCCATGCAGCAAACAGACAGCCATCAGACACTACCATCAGTAGCTGGCCATTATATATATATATGGCAGCAGCCCTGACCAGGCTAGGTGTTTGCTAGTGTTATGGTACTGAAAGAGCTGTAAAAACTGAGGAGAGCTTTTTAACTACACATGGTAATTACATTGACTGTATTTATTAATATATATATATTTATTATTTTATTGTTATTGTTATTTTATTTTTATATATATTTTTAATTATTATTTATTTATTTATTTATTTTAATTTCTTAAATAACCAGAGAGAGAATGTCTTTATCCTTTTTAAATCCTGCTGTCTTTCATGCCACTCAACACTGTAAATCTCCCCATTTTAGGGACTAATAAAGGAACCTTTTATCTTATTGTATCATAAAGTATTGTATCTTTAAAACACAGAAAGACACATTTCAGACATGAGAACAAGAACATGAACATCATCATGACCATGAGAAAGTCAATGTGATATGAATATTCGATACGAGTTAACTCAATACTGATGAGGATGGCAGAGAATAGCAAAAGGTCCATACTGCCTGCTCACTGATCCAGGAACAGTGACACTTTGGGGGGGGTGTATTTATCACAGCTGCCCACTCTGCAGGGGTCCCTGTTAGAACCTTGATAAAGTTGTAGTGTATTTATTAATATATAAATAAAAATAAATAAATAAATAAATACATAAATAATATTTATTTACTAATTTATTTATGATAAGGGGTGATAAATGCGCTGCCAATAGCATCACTGTTCCTGGAAATAGAAATATTCGATATGACTTAACTCAATACTGATGAGGATGGCGGAGAGTAGCAAAGGGTCCATACAGTGAACCAGGAACAGTGACGCTTGGGGGGGGGGGTGTATTTATCACACCCCCCTCCACCCCGTTCTGCAGGTGCCCCTGTTAGAACCTTGATAAAGTTGTAGTGCGTCTAAAAGCATAGCTCAGAAACAGCTGTGTCAGAACGTCATGTTCCGATGTTCCGTTTGAATCACCGCCAAGCCAGGCCAGTAACACGGTTCCCTCTCCCCTGATGGACGATAGCGTCGGGCAGATCAAAACAGCGGCCTTATCCAAAAACACAAGACCATCTCGGCACAAACAGGCGGAAGAGCCTGCTCGAGAAAGACACAGATAACGGAAAAAAATGCATTTGACATCAAAAGTCCTGTTTGGCTTTACACAACAAAGCATGGAGAGAAAGAAATGTCCCCTGAACTCAGGAAAAAAAAAAAGAAAATCAATTCTGGGGCAAAATTACAGGCAGCCTTGTACAGAGACAAAAAAGAAAGAAAAAAAAGGAGTAAATGGCTTAAAAAGAAGACAGTAGGCGAAAGAGTTGTGCTCGAGCACACACACACACACACACACACACAGACACACACACACACACACACACACACACGCACGCTCTAGGCTGCGAGCCCAAGAACTGAAGGGAGAGCGGGAACCGTAATTGGTAAAGGGCTGGCTGGTTGTTGGGTTGGGGAGGTGGGGCGAAGTGTGTGTGTGTGTGTGTGTGTGGCGGGGGGGGGGGGGTGTTTGAATTGATCGCTGGTCCTCTGCTGGGAGCCGAGGGCTTTGTATTCTGCCCTTGTACGCGGAATTCCTCCGCTCCCCTAAAAACTCAATTTCAGCGGCAGGTATGAGCTATTGATCTGCAGCGCGGCAGAAAGAGAAAGCTCTCCGCTGGGCCGAGCCTGTTCCTGACGCCCATGGGCACCCTGGTAGACCGGCTCCGCGGGCGTCTAATGTGTGTGTGTGTGTGTGTGTGTGTGTGTACAAGCGTGTCCCTGCCGCCGGCACCCTGGCGCCCTAACAGCCTGGCTCTGGGGGCGGCAACAGGGATTTGGCGGAGGCCGGGGGGTGTTTTTGGGGGGGGACTCATGGGGCAGCAGAGAGGGGAGCGAACGCTGAGAGCCTGAGCCTACCACCCAATGGGCACCCTGTCGGGCAGTCGGGCTGCGCAGGCTCTGCAGGCGGCGACAGGGATTTGGCGGAGTTTAGAGGGGGGTCGGCGGGGCACAGTGGGGCACGGTGGGGGTCGGTGGGGCACGGTGGGTCATGGCGTGCCCGTTAAACCCTCTCTACAGGGGCACAGGATCCTGGCTGACTGCTCTCTCCAGCACAGGGGGCAGGAGGTGGAGGTGGGGGGAGAGGGGTGTGTGTATGTGTGTGTGTGTGTGTGGGGGGGGGTGAAATAGGGCAAGAGGTGGAGGTGGGGGGAGAGGGAGACGGAGAGGGGGGGGGGGTATGGGGGGGTTGGTGAAAGAAGGGTAGAATGTGGTGGAACGCAGTGTAATTGCTTTCAAATGAACCCCAGACAGACATTGCAATTGTGAAGCATTTTTTGTTTGTTTGGTTGTTTGTTTGTTTTTCTTTTTGTTTTCATTTCTATAGCTTCTTTCAGCTGTTCTGTTAAGCTATTTAGGCCACAAAAAGTGTTTTGTTAATCCATCAATTAAAAAAAAAAAAATCAACACTGAGATGTTAAAAAAATCTACTCTGTAAGGAGGTCTCAACTGCTTCCATGAATGAAAGGCAGAAACAACACAAACGTTTTTAAAGTTTGTGTTGTCACTTATTTTTGCATCTTAATCTTTTCCGTGTGTATGGGGCCTTAGTGACTCCTCATGCCCCTACATCAAAACAGTCGACTGTTGTACCTGCTTCTATTCCTACTGGTGTGAATGGGAACAGAAATTAGCTTGATGATAAAACCTTTCTGGACTTTAATGGACATGATCAGAGATACTGGGACAAAGCGGAGTGAGAAAGTAAAAGTCCTGCCATGTCTTCCTTCTGCCTGTACTCCTAACACAGGTGATTTCACTAATTAGCTCATCTACCTGGATGAAGAGTTATGCTAATTGGGATTGGTTGGTTCAGTGAATTGGCTGGAGCAAATGTGTGGCAGGACTTTTACTTTCTGAACCCGGATGTCCACCTCTGGACACGGTGGAGGTCAACACAGGTTTGTGACAGACAGCTCTGTAAATCGTCTTTTACAGAGTTTCTATAAGTACCAGGGGTGAAAGTTAACTTTGCAAAATGTAAACCTTTACCTACCACAGACAAATAATTCACCAGCCACTCAACAGCCAATGATTATTTTGTGTCCAAAAACCAGACACTTTCCTATTTTACCAGCATTTGGCTGGTGGCTGGTGCCAATGTCCATTCCTGATAAGTACCACTACTGAGATAAAGAGGCACAGTGCTGTTTTCACCAGGCTCCTGACCACATAGCATAGGCCTTATAGAGATAACCAGCCTCGTCAATGGCACAAAGATGGCATCCACTTTGACATCACTATTCTGCAGAGGTGTCAATCCCAGGTTCAGAAAGTAAAAGCCCTGCCACGTTTACCTAGGTGACTTAACTGAGTAGCTGATCTACCTGTCTTGAGTGCTCATTACGATCAGCTAATTCGAAGGGGTGGCAGGGTTTTTACTTTCTGAACCTGGGATTAAACACCTCTGCTATTCTGCCAACACATCTGAGCTTCTTACCTGCTTGGCCAGACTTTACCAAGATATCTCTGCCAGCATAATGTTTTTTTGTTTGTTGCTAGGGACAGACAGTACACAAAGTCCCCAAGCAGTAGATATATTGCCTCAAACATGCTGAAGTTCCACTTTAACCCCTAACACTTACTGGCACACCCCACACAGAGTTGCAGCAGGGGAAACTCCTCCCCTCTAAATCTCTCTGGATAAACTACCGGCTAAGTAGAATGTCACTGGGAAATCATTGGCTGGAAATACAAAAGAAAGAGTGGATAAACAACAAACAAAATAGACAGAAAGGAAGATACGGGAAGCCTTGTTTGGCATTGTGTTAGACACACTACTTATGAGGTCGACATTTTTTTAAAGAGCTGTCGGCAGACTGTGGATGGTCGTACAGTATATATAAAAACCAGCCAGGGAGACTCGGACAGAAAGAAAGGAAAGAAAGTCAAGGAAGCCTGGGGGCATCGAGGGAGAAAGCCAGCAGTCAGCACTGGGCTCGTTTGAAATGACTGACTTCTGACTTCATTTTCAGTGGGTCTGTTTGAAATGACTGGCTGGCTGAGTGGCTGGCCTAAAGCAATGCATTCTGGACCTGAAATAGTGACAGCTTTGGACAATCTCGTCTAAGCATCATTATACCACATGGGGTGGATATGGTGTGGTACGGTGACATTCAGACAAGATTGTCGAACTATTTCAAGACTGTCGACTACTTCAAGTCCAGAATGCATTGCTTAAAGCCAGCCACTCATCCAGCCAGCAAGTCATTTTAAACAGGCCCACTGAAAATGAAGGGTTTTGATGACAAACTAAGCTATCTCATCCTGCTCCAACATCAGAAGTCTCAGGATTGAGCTGGAGAGCAGATAAGGACTCAGGTCTGCTAGTAGAGACAGGTCTATGTTTTACCCAGAGTCATCTGCCACTGCCTGGTGACCTTAAAATGGACGTGATCATGTTGCTTTTTTGATGGTCACAACCCGAGTCAGTCACATTTTTTTCACCCAATAATATCCTAACAGTGACTGACCTTTAACCTAAGGAATGGCAGTCCAGGAACCTGTCACACCCTCAGGGGTGTAGCCAGAAATCATAAAATGGGTGGGCCCAGCAAAAAAAATCAGGTGGGCCTACCCCAAACCACATAGGTTGTCATTGTTAATAAGACAATCAATCAAACAAACACAGCCTTGTGATTGGGTGGGCCTGATTGACAAGTGGGTGGGCACAGCCCCCACCCCAGCTCACCTGTGCCTACGCCTATCCCCACCCCACTCACCTATACCAAGCCATCATTCCCAAAGGGTATAAAGAGAACATGTACAGCACAAGCACTCCCTGAGATTGTCTTTTACCTCTTTCATTCTCTCATTCCTATCCCTCCCCCATAAGGCAAGCACTGGATAAAACCACAAACGACAAAAATTATGGTGCCATTACCGCCAAGTGTTTACTGGGGTTAAGTGCACAGATTTAATGATATGATGATTAATGTAAGTACATAGTTATTTAAAAAGGGAGGATGGCGGTGTCCTCACGGTGATACGGGTGTTGCTACGGTAGCCAACCATCCGGCCGTTCCTGCTTGGCCTTCTCGCTGCAGAACTTCAGAGCGACAGATGTGCTTACCTCAGCTCGGACAAATTTTGCAGCAGAGCTATAAGTAATGGTAAAGACCTAGCCCAGTAATTTACTTTGTAGAGGGGTATGTTTAATTGATTGATAACTCCGAACTATTAAACCATTAAATAAGTGCCTAGTCGTTTATATTTTTTTCACGGGGCAATATATTTTTACAATCCCTGATTAATGTGATTGTGTATTCCGTGTGGAATGCAACACACATGTTGACAAATACATACTTAAAATTGCGGGATATATAGGCTATATCTGCGGCTAATTAAAGTACCCGTGAGGGGGGAGATATTTTCTAATCTTCTAGTCAAGCGTGTCGAGTCGGCTTGATGTCCAGTTAATTGTGACTGATGAGGGTGAATTTAATTTGCGTCTGCTCAGTTAAACTGTTCTGTTCTGGCCCTTGAGCTCCCCACCCACCCACGCTGCTCAAATTAATAGTTCTTGAAAGAAAGGCAAGCTCTTACTTTCTTTATGAATCCCAGGGTTTATCCTGCAATCCATAGGCTACGTTTGGCTTGACGTAGCCTAGTCCTACCTCTCCGATTCTTCATGAAGAACTTTTGCCACGAGATTTTTTACAGAAGATCAGAAAGTTCGCTCGGAAACTGACCGTTTCGCACAAAAACTATCTCAGTTCACTTATAACTGACCACCTTTCGTTTTCTGGTTCTAAACACCTGTCCTGAAATTGCCTACCCACCTGTGTTTGATGTGCAAGTTAACCAGCCTGTTAGATTTCGAGGAAAGGAGAGTGAGAACTGAAGATTACATTTTCATTGCAATAGCGCCCTCTACTGGGGTTTCTAAGCCCTGACTAGAAAGCTGGGGCGCGATGTTCCTACTATACTGTATTTTCGTCAATGAACAGGGTTCAATGGCAATTATGGCAGCAAAGCGGATGCCCATCAAAATCAGATGCTGATCCTAACAGGAAATACATTTTCATATTATATTAGCTGTTATTTTATTGTAATGGTAGACTACTGTAGTTGAAATTTGGTACATAGGCCTAAGGTACCCACACATCTTAGGCTATGTGATTTGTTAATTTTATTATTGACTACATGAAGTTAACACTTCAAATAAATACATATTTGATTACAAGATTATTGTTCTATTATATCGTATTATACTAGTAGTGGGGACTGGACTACATTCTCAGGAGAGAGTCCTGTTAAAATAGTAGTGTGTGTGTGTGTGTGTGTGTGTGTGTGTGTGTGTGCTCTGAACACTGAGGCGATTAATACAATGACATTAGCAGTCCAGCACATCCCTGGCTACATGTGTGCTGTGATCTCTAATGGGGGAAAAAAGCAAGATGGAGACCAGAGCTTAGACTTCAAAGAGCATGCAGACTCGACCCTGTCAACACCAGCAGCCAAATTAAGTCCCCAGGTAAACAGTGTGCTGTGGTGTGGTGCAGACTACTCTAAAACTCAACACTTCATGATCACTACATTAAGGCGATATAGGCCAGAGACAGCCTATTACTCAACGCTGGACTGCTAATGTCAATGTATTTATCACCACAGCCCACACACACACACACACACACACACACACACACACACACACACACTCAACACTTCATGATCACTACATTAAGATGATATAGGCCAGAGACAGCCTATTACTCACTTCTGAAAGGATATAATCCAGATTATTTGGACGTTATTTAGTAAATAATCTACCTCATGTTGAAGTAGAATGCATGTTATATTCCATTTTAGTTAAAGGTAATTTATAGGGGAATGTGTGGTAAATATTGCTGAGAAATATTTAGGCCTAGTGACTATGTATGACACAATGATACATCTGAATGTAATTCACTTACACTACAGCAAGGTCATGTTAAAAGTGGTGATATGCTTTGGAATTAACCCTTCAAATATTTGTTTTTTATAGTCACAGGTAAACTTCAGATTTGACAACTGTGTCCTGCACCAAGTAGAACTCCAACCATGCCCCAATCACTGTCCTCTCTTTGGGCTTTCTCACCTTTGATTGGTCAGGACAGTGGAGACAGGAACTGAACCAGTCCTCTGTTTTGATGTAAAATGACATCACTCAAGTTGGATAACCAGGATGTCACCTAGCATCTTGTGGACTACACTATTAGTACCGCATATAATGTGGGCAGTGTTTACTCCAAATAAAAGGTGTTGTATAAATTCAGTAATTGTGAAAATTGGATATTTTTGTTACGTCACTTACCATGTAAACTGGAGTATTCCCGATTATAATCTGATAATATTAATCCAACTGTTGCTTTGATCACATTATTCTACACATGCAGAAGAACAAGTGTGTTTTACTTATTTGTGTTATATACAGGCCTGTTGTACTTGCTATGTTTATATTTTGTTTTGTCATCATGTTTTATTGTCTTGTTTATACGATGTTTAATGTTAACTGTGGGCCTAGGAAGCACTGCAATTTCAAACTCTGTGTGTGCAACCTGTACATATGCTTTTTGACAATAAAGCTGACTTTGACTTTGACTTTGATGCAACCACACTGAGTGTGTCTCTTCAGACATTACGATCCCGCCCCCCCAGTGCCTCCCAAGTGATTGACACAATGCACAAGAAGCCATGTGTGGTTAAAATAGTTTTCTTTACCTATGTTATTAATGCAAATTATCTGCAAATAGTTTACATGTCACATCGGGGCAATAATTAAAAAAAAAGCACACTAGAAAGCTTCTCCCAATAGGGCCTGTAGAAGGCTGTCTCACTTTTATTGGACAGATGAAGACAACCACGGAGAGGAGAATAGGTATCTGGGAATGTGTGCTGATAAATGAGAGATTTACATGATTTACATGTCTCCAGGATGCATGATCGTTTGTATGTGTGTGTGTGTGTGTGTGTGTGTGTGTGTGTTTGTCTGTGTGTGTGTGTGTGTGTGTGTGTGTGTGTGTGTGTGTGTGTGTGTGTGTGTGTGTATGTGTGTGTGTGTGTGTGTGTGTGAGTATGACCAAGCCTCCAAATCAAACTGGGTCTCTGAATGTTTCTTCTTCCATGACATGATATTGAGCAGTGGTACAGTGTCACTGTGACATGGATTGGGGGGGTCGGAGGGGGGGGTCCAGCTCCCATGTATCCCAGAGGTTCCGAGCCTGTTTAGAAATCAGGCCTGTCCTTCTTGAGCTTGGAGTAGTCCATGTTCACGGTGAACATCTGCACAAGACACAAGATAGGCATCCACACTACAGTAAGCTTGAAGTAGTAGTATGTTTACAGTGTGTAAAACACAAGTTAACCAGTGGCATCCACACTACAATAAGCTTGGAGTAGTAGTATGTTTACTACTACTAGTATGTTTACTACTAATAAGCTCAGTTCCACCTGTTCTTACAATCACTATACCTCATCTGGCCACAGGAAGCCATAGTGCACAGCACAAAGACCAGTGTTGAACTGACTACCACACAGATGAGTTTAACACTTAGGGTTTATATAGCTCCACACTCTCCAGAGTTAAATTAACACTTTCAGTAAGATCGGAGTAGTCTACGTTTATGGTGTGTAAGACACAAGTTAAGAAGCAGCATACACAATAAGCTCGGAAGTATTACTGGCCATCTCTATGGGGATAATCACTGTGATCTCCCTCTCACATACAGTATGACCTCACTGTAATCCTATTAGCAGGCACTGGGTGCTATCACTCTGTGTGTGCTATGACTCTGTGTGCTATGATTCTCTAGGTGCAATGACTCTCTGTGCCCGTGCAATCGGCAAGTGCCACACATACTTTACGGTTCAGGGTAGAGGATGCTTCTATTCGTAGGTTCATTTCTTGCTTACATACACACCCACTGGCCATACACACTCCTGCCATATAGATGTTGTTTCTATCCACAGTTAAATTAACATTTTCCATATATAAAAATGACCCAAACTTTGGACGTCATTTAAATCTGAAAATGTTAAAATGACAGTTTAGGAGTTCAAATCAACTCTCAAATGTTTAAGCCTGAGATTTTAACACTCCAGTGTTTGCTGCATGCTGCTTACTTTGTACTGGTGGTTGGGGCTCAGGTTGTTCCAGGGCTCTGGGTTGTTCTTATGATCCCACCTGTGAGGCAATATCACACGACAACCTCGATTAGGCACAGACACAAAACACCCAGAAAACATTACCGCTACAGTGCTACACCATCACAGAATTGATCAATCATTCCAATCAGACAGATCATCCTAGACGGAATCATACACCTCCAATATACAAATTTTAGGTATGTGTTTGTGTATGTATGTGTGTACATTTGTGTGTGTGTGTATTTCTGTATATTTGTGTGTTTATTTATGCTTCTGCCTTTATGTGTATATGTTTGTGTGTGTCTCTATATGTACGCAGTTGTACGCAGTCCTTCCCTTACAGTGATCAATATCTTACTGTATTGTATTACTATAAATACTGTAGCAGAGGGAGCTCAGCTCTGGCTGGCTGTATTGCCGAGGTGAGGAGGGAGAGCTGAGCTGAGGTTCCTGCCAAATTTAAACTCTGTCTATATGTGTGTATGTATGTATGTGTGTGTGGGGTGTGTGTGTGTGTGTGTATGCGTGTGTGTGTGTGTGTGTGAGAGTGTGTATGTGTGTATGTGTGTCCATGTGTGTGTGTGTGTGTGTGTGTGTGTGTGTGTGTATGTGCGTGTGTGTATATGAGTGTGTGTGTATAAGTGTGTATGCATGCATGTGTGTGTGTGTGACTTACGAGCACTCAGGGTTCTTCAGTGCCAGGCGTCCGAGATAGAGCATGGACATGGCGGCTCCCCCACCGATGAAGAAGAAGAGAGGGATCAACTGTGGAGGCAGACACACAAAATGGCCGGAGTCATTACACCTGGCTTAGACAAATGTACCTAGACACAACGTAGGAAGGAGTCCTTACACCTGGCTCACACAAATGTACCTAGACACAACGTAGGAGTCAGTACACCGGGCTCACACAAATCTATTATTTAAGTGCACATCAGGGGGCTCCATTTGACTGGGGCATTTGGGGCTTTAGCTCTGGATGTTCGCATGATAACTCAGTGAGCAGCGACATCCCTCTCGACCTTTAAAAACCTTGTAAAGACCCTTCTCTTCTGAGACTGCTTTATTTCACTTCTGAGACTGCTGTGATCGCAGTGTGTGTGTGTGTGTGGACTCAGATATAAGTGGTTTGGCACCATGGCTCATAAATGGCTCGTAAATGTAATCTGCCATCAGTGTAAGAGTCTGAGCGTGTCCCATACCTTCATGACATGGCTTTTCATGGACTGAGTGACCTAGATGAGTCTGAGTTTATTATGACATTACATCACACTTAGCTGACACTCTTATCCAGAGCAACATAGTTATTCAGGTACAGGGTTTCAGTTACAGTCCCTGGAGCAATGTGGGGTTAGATGCCTTGCTCAAGGGCACTTCAGCCATGGATGAGGGTGCAGGAGAGCACTAGTAATTCTTCCTACTGGAATGGTATTTCAACCTGTGACCCTCCGATCCCAAGACCGACTCTCTAACCACTAGGACATGACATCAATGACATCAATTTCCAAACCCTCTAATGGTGCCCTATTCTATTCTATTTTCATTCTATCCTATTCTATTTGTCTTAGACCACTTTAACAACTTTGATCACTTCACGTTTAGATCCTTACTGTTGCAAACTAGTTGACTTCTGCTTACTGTCAGTAAAGAAAATAGAAGCAGTAGACCAAAACGGTCGACATTCCACTGGAGAACAAAATGTACATTCTTTATTATCAAGTGTATAACGAGGAATATGTGATATCACAGCTGGCGGATTGGTCAATGATTCTCACTGCCAGTTAAACATACTAAGCTAAGAGAGTAGAACAGCCAGCAGAGATAATAGATCGACGAGACACACGAGACATCCGCGTGAGAAAACGACGATTTTCAGCCAGTACTGTTCCTCATCACCCTTGGAGTCCGTGTATCTCATTTAACACAACAAGGATACGGATAAATGAAGCCAAAGCGATGGTCCTCTCGAATGTTTTTCATACGGTTGTCCCGCGGACGGTGTAACCTGCTAGATTAGTCTTGCCTTGCTGTAAACGTCACGGTATGGCGACGTACATATATGACCTATAGGCTGAACAGTATGGCGGCCAAGCTAACCCACAGCCCCCATATCTGAACTGTATCTTTGACTATTTCTTTAACGTCGCGTTTTCCCCCAACACATTTAAACGGCATACCCAATAAAGCATCATCATGTGCATCACTATGACCAACGTCAATTATACTCAAAGTCAATTATAGGCTAAAGGAAACATTGTTACCGATCCCCAAGACAAGTGTCAATAATGTTGCCGGGGACAAATAAAGTAAGAACACTATTTTAGCCTGTATTCGGGTATCCATATTTACCAAATACGTGTAATTACACTGTAACTACTCAATTGTAAGGGTATTCTATTTAATTAGTGCCATTCTATTTCTGTGACTTTACATTGTGGACCGTGGCCTATCATCACAATAGGCCGTAGTACAGTTAGTCTGGTACAGTAGGCTAGGGACTATAGATTATATTGTTCAGAAACCTTAAAAATAGCATATTTCACCGTCGATATAGCATTAAATGACACATACACCGTAATGACTGATTAGAATATAGATTAGAATAAACCTTTTTAGCAGTCAAGGTCAAAAATCCACGACATGCTTATAGGTTGCTCATTTCGAAATATGCCTAGCCCCATATTACCGTTTTTTTATCAGGAGAGCGAATCACTATTCTGATGTTCATTTGGCAAGACTCATCCTATAACGTGAAAATTATCACATGGATAATTTTGCCAAAATATCTTTAGTTAAGGAACCATTGTCTTTGAACAGGATGCAACCAGCCCATTAGCCGGTCAGGCAGAATGTTTCACTGTACATTACACCGGCACCTCTCAATGTCACAATGTCGTAAAACGGAGCCATCGAAGAACAATTCACTTGGATTATCATCTTACTCACCGCCGGATGGTGTTTGAGCTGTTTCATTACCGTTCCGATGACCATTGTTGCGGCTTTGTTATTCCTTCAACCACTGAAATGTTTCTATATCGGTTTAAGAGAAATAAATGAACGCTTCGCTGGAAACGTGCGCCTATGTGCGGGCGTGCTTGTACTGAGAAGGGGAAGCTGAGCCGCGCCGAGCGAAATGCTGTCACCAGAAACCCCGCCCACACTACCCAGAACCAACCAATGACGACGCCAGGAAGAGAGATGCTAAAGCTACACTGACGTATGACCGCACCTCCAGTGGTTTCCTGATGTGACCGGAGATTAGGAAACTCATTCATTCCTGTCTAAATACTCACTACATGTACATGAAATTACGGATTATCTGTTGATGGTGAGTGTGTGAAATGAATGAATACAGCAATGAATGAAAAGTAACACCAAACAGGCTCTTAAAAAAAGATCTTTATGATGTCCAAACGGAAACTTTTTTTTTTTTTTTTTACAAGAACGGCAACACTTCAATAAATGTAACAAAAGTATTCCCAAGTGAATCATCTAAACACAAGTGTTATTTGATTATATCAAAGAAGAAACAAAAAACTTTTAATACAGCTGATAAACAAATGCAAGAAAGTAAAAGCTAAGTGCATATGACAAGCATTGCCCTGCCATCTTCACACAACCTAACTGATCATAGCTTATGCAGACAGTACAACAATCATCTGTCCAAGTTTAGTTTTTTACCCTTTTTTCTTTTCCTTTTTTTTGTAAATGTAAAAAAAGTAAATTCAAGTAGGATACAGGAATGAACACAAACATTTCCAACTAAAAAGTGCAAAACATCTCACAAATACATCCGTCTACCCTGTAAAAGAAACTATGAAGAAAAAGCAACACTTATCCTTTGACATTGTGGAACAAAATTCAAGAAACACAATATGTCTGATAAACACAATATGCCTACCCCAATAAGGTAGTCATACAACTGGTATGGTCCAAAACAAAAGCTGTGAACATCCCTTTCAAAATGAATAAATACCACATTTAAATAAGAGTGTAATATCATATGGTCAATATCAATTCAAATTGATTAAAAAAACCTTTTTGCACGTCACTCAAACTGGAGGTATCTTCGTACCATCAATAGAAGGGGGAAAAGAGGGGAGGGGTGGGGTGTGTGTGTGTGTGTGTGTGTGGGGGGGGGGGGGGGGGGGGGGGGGGGGGGTCTTTACAGCGATTCAACAGCTGTGCTACCCATCTCTGCCTACTCAAAAGAGTTCAAAGGTCAAAGAGTCGTCCTCTACAGGGGCAGCTGTGAAACAAACGCTAAACTGACCGTTAGGCTCAACATAACAGTTCCTAGTTGCTGTGGAGGAGACACAGTGGTAAGATATGGTAGGATGAGTGTGGCACTGACCACTAACCCTGGTCACACAAGCCAGACCTCTGTGCCATCTCACACTCCGCAAAAACCCCAAACACACATGCACGGAGCCCCACACACACATGCACGGAGCCCCACACACACACACACACATGCACGGAGCCCCACACACACATGCATGGAGCGTCCTGTGAGTGCATGTGAACAGAAACTAAAGGTCCGTGCTCCCAAAAAAAAAAAAAAAAAGTTTTTAAATCAGTAACGTTTCGGGCGTGTACCATACACCCTTCATCAGACGCGTGTTTAGGAGCACACTGGTGTGGTGGACCTTGTTTCTGTTCTTTGGCTTCTTTTTTGGTACAGGACACAGACTAGACTACTTGAGGTGGATGTGTGTCCTTTTTTTAGGCCTATACAGTCTGAAGTGTGCCCAAGCATCACCACCTCTGCTAAACCTCAAATCACACTGGGAAGAGGCATCTTAAAGAGAAAATGTCCAGCGTCAAGTGTGCACAAGCAGAGGGAATGCCCCATGATGTGGGATTCTCAAATCCGCCACATATAGACAACCTTTCCTACGGGGCACCAAACTTTCTCTATGATTTTTTTTTTTTATTATTAGGTGTATATTATAATTTATTATATTCTTAATTTTACAAACACAAACATAATGCACCAAATGTTTACATATCGTTTTGGTGCAGTTAACACTTTGGCTGGAGAATTGTGCTCAATACAGCTCAACTAGTAAATATGCCCCCATATCGCTCCCATTGTGCCCACTCTCTCTACTCAATAGCGCCCCCTTGTGTCCACTCTATGTACCCACCGTAGTGCCCTTACTAATTGTGACCCACACCCATGGCAACACGTCATTCCTATGGGCAGACATCAAACACATGCCAACAAACACACACAACACACACACACACACACCTATGGCCAACTCGTGAACAGCCAAGCCCTGTACAAGGTCCGAGAGGAGGAAAATGAGGGAAGAAAAAAAGAAAAGAAAACACACCCTTGAAAGATTGAAGTGGTTGATGAAAGGGTTGACCGTTTTCCTTTCTCCCTGAACTCAAAACACACACGCGCGCACACACACACATTCTACCCTACTCTCTTTGTTAATCTACTCATCTCAATGGTTCACTTGCCCAAATCAGGTGTGGGCGTCTCCATCCCCAGTCTGCCCCGCCCACTCAGAGCCAGGCGACAGTGATAGGCTGCGAAACAGGAAGTCTACAGTGGGTGGGAGGGGCTTGTGCTGACTGACAGGACAGAAGGTGGAGTCTGTCCTGGGGGTGAAGTTGACCCTCTTGGGGTCTGGGCAGGAGGGGACGACCTGAACCCCCCTCACAATAGAGGACCTGAGAGAGAGAGAGAGAGAAAGAAAAGATAGGGAGAGTGTGTGTGTGTGTGTGTGTGTGACAGACACAGAGAGAGAGAGAAAAGAAAATATACTGTTAAACTCACAAAATAGGAGATAATAACAAAGATAATGAGAATTGTACAGGCAACATGCCCACTGCCAGATGTGACCAACGATTAACAGTTTAATATTACACAACAATGTTCCTTACTACTCTAGGTGAAGCTAATACTGTGCAATACCCTCTCTGCTCAGTAGATGGCAGCAGTCATTTCAACACTGAGCTGGAGTGTTACAGAAAGTGTCAGTCATTCCCATTGTGATCACAGGTCTAAGGCCCTCTAAGGACAGCTGGCTGACTGCATTACATCAACTCTAGCTTTTAACCGGGTGTGTGTGAGTGTGTGTATGTAGATTTGCATGAGGTGGGGGCAACGCTTTCAGTTCCCCCTCTACCAAATGCATTCGGCAGCCAGAAGGAAATTGGTTATATTAGGGTTCGCTTATATTTTGAGCTCTGCAAGCATGTCGATGAGTGTGTGTGTGTGTGTGTGTGTCTTCTTGAACTATTAGTGTGTGTCTGCATGTGTGAACAGGCCTTTTCCCACAGTGTGAATGTATGCTGGTCTGCATGCGTACGTGTCATCATATTCATGTTTGCCTTTGTGTGTGTGTGTGTGTGTGTGTGTATACGGGAGTGCATGTGTGTGAGACCATGTGGATATGTGAGAGGGTTGTGTGTGTGTGTGTGTGTGTGCGTGCACTTGTGTTAATGTGTGAGTGTAAACATTGTGTCTGTGATTCTGTGTGTGTGTTTGTTTGTGTGTGTGTGTGTGTGTGTGTGTGTGTGTGTGTGTGTGGGCGCGCATGTATGTGTGTGTGTGTGTGTGTGTGTGGGCGCGCATGTGTGTGTGTTGTACTCACAGTACTTCCTCACACACCGGCACCTTCTCGCAGCCCTCGGGAGGCTCCCTCTGGAAGCACACACTCTTGTTGGGACACGGGGAGGAGGGGGGCAGGGGGGCGGAGGAGGAGGAGGGGGGCAGGGAGAGAGACCTCTTATCCTCCCCAACAACAGAGCCCAGAGCCTGGGCAGCACAAGGCCCCTCACCCCCACACACACCTGGAGCAGGGACACACACACACACACACACACACACACACACACACACACACACACACAAATTAGTAAACAGAATCATTAATCAGTTAACAGAAACAAGTAACAAATGCATCAAACCACCTAGATATAGCTGTAAAAGTACAACCCGCTTCCATTCAATCAAGCTGATAAAGGTAGAGATCATCTCCAACACTCACTACATGCACATAGTAGGACTGTATTGGATTTCTCCAAATCGGATGTTGCTACCCAGTGGGTGGCCTGTCCCAAAATCCAAGTGCACATGGAGTTCGTGTAATCAGATGATGGTCAGAGACCTGGCTGACTCCGCTATGCTATGCTAGGTGAAGCTGTAGTCCTTTCAACTAGTGGTGTTAAAACTACTTTCTGTGCACCTAAATCCGATACGGTTTTAATTCGTTTACAATTAATCTCGTCCATGTGCACGCAATGACTGCAGAAGACTGCAATCAGCCCAAGTCAAAGAGTATAGTTATGCATCCTGCTATCCAACCCCACAGTAGAGTGCACATGACTCAAGTTAGATAGGAGAGAGTATATTCTTTCATCCAACCTTGACCCGAGTTGCTATAAAAGTTGGGTGCGGTGTTGCCATTATCTGGGGAGTCATAAATCACTGCCTAGAATGAGTTCACACTCGTGTGGAAATTGTAGTGTATTTAACACAACAGCACAAGTTAAAACACGCACAAATCAATGGCGGAGTCGAGTCAATTACCTTCACAGACATTTGATAATCAGTAAAAACACTAACAGCCAATCAGAATACGGTACAATTTACAGGATGTGCCTTTCTATTGGTTGTTCACACTCACGAATGATTTAATGCCATCGTGAGACACACTCATGCCATTACAGTTGTCATTACTGCTGTACTTCTTGTTGTGAACGGACCTTTAGCCTCAAACCAAACTGTTGTGGAATGGACTGAATGGGTCAGGGGGGATGTCTGTCTGTCTGTCTGTATGTGTGTGTGTGCGCGTGTGTGCGTGTATGTATGTGTGTGTTTAGACTCACCTCCATCAGTCTCTGTCGTGAGGGTGACCGGAGAAGGGGAAGGGGAGGGGGGGTGTGACGGCCCCGGCGAGAGGGAGGAGCAGGCGGACGAGGAGGAGGAGGGGGAGGAGCCACAGGAGACCCCGCTGGGGGGGTCGCTACCGCTGCTGCAGTTACTGTAGGGAGGCACCGGACCCCTGCGCCCGTTAGGCACCAGGAACTACACACACACACACACACACACACACACACACACACACACACAGACACAGACGTGAACACACATACATACACAGACATACAGACACACATCAGGGAGAGAGGGAAATATGTACAGAGAGAAAAATGAAGAGCAAAAAAGGGAAAATGGGAAAGAAAAAAGGAAGACAGGGGAAGATAAAGTTAAGTTTGCATAGAACATTTCAAACTAGGATGTATGGCATGGTTAATGATAAATATAGAAAATACAACAGATTTGTTCAAGTCTGCGCTACAAAAGTGTGTGCGTGTGTGCACGTGTGTTGTCTTACATCTGGGATCTGCAGTAGTGTGTGTGTGTGTGTGTGTGTGTGCGCGTGTCGTCTTACGTCTGGAACCTGCAGTAATTAGTGAGCGAGTGAGTGTGTGTGTGTGTGTAGTCTTGCGTCTGGGACCTGCAGTAGTGTGTGTGTGTTGTCTTACGTCTGGGACCTGCAGGAATGAGTGGTGTTTAAAAATGGTCTCCAGCTCCTGGTCCAGTTTCTCCTCGCTGTGTCTCAGCCGAGTGTGAACCGCACTCAGGGGAATGGGCACAGGCTGGCTCTGAACACACACACACACACACACACACACACACACACACACACACACACACACATCCATGAGCCAACTCGTACGACATCATAAAGCCTACAACAAGCTACAACCCAAGCAAGATTACACTTTCAATGTCCCTCTTGCCCATGTATCCATTACTAAAGGTGTGCATGAATCATATGTGCATACTCAGAGTATCATGCAGCACAGCATGAATTAACTTAGCTTACCTGCAATTAAGGAGCATAAACATGCCCACAATATCAGGCATTTATGGGAAAAACATTTTTCAAGTTAATTTCTATACTGGTAGCTGCATTGAAACCCCAGCTTTTAAAAGAAGTAATCCTGTAATTAAATCTCGCATAACCTCGAGCTAGAAGCATTTTAAAATAGCATTTACCTAGAAGTTATATTGAGAAAACAGCATTGTGTGTGTCTGTGTGTGTCTGTGTGTGTGTGTAACCTTTCATACGGACATGTCACCATGAGCCACCATGTCACACACTACATGTTGTGGGAAACTTTTAGACTGCCACAGAGAGTGTAAGGTCAGAGTGTGCATCACCCTCACGAGATCACAAGTGTGTGATTACACCATTTCTTGGTGATCTTCTGATCACGTTCTCAACTAGTCACTGCGTGATAAGAACCAACATCAACGGATTCAACTGTGGCAACTTCACTAAAGGTAGTTATTTATGGACACAGATACTGACACAGATATTGATGTGTCTATAAGTGTGTGTGTGTGTGGGAGTACGTACAAACACACACACACACACACATCTGAGTTTCTCTGCCACAATGCTGACTGAAAGTGGTATCTAAAAAGAAGAAGCATTGCCACTCTTCCTGTTGCTTCACTCTGCAACTCTCTTCACTTCCTCTCATTTGTGTGTGTGTGTGTGTGTGTGTGTGTGTGTGCGCATGCGCGCACATGGGTGCATGTGTGTGCATGTGTGTGTACACTTCATAACCATCAGCATCTTCTCTGGAATTGTTGGGGTTAGGGTGTGCGTGTGTGTGTGTGTGTGCGCATACACGGTGGTGTGTTCTCTCCCCTTACAGTTCATAGTCATCATCTTCTCTGTGAGTCTGAGTGTGTGTGTGGGTGGGTCTTTATGTGCGTTTCTACAGAAAGAACAGAAACTGATGACCAGCCTGATCTGTCAGATGTTTGAGACCTAGTCTAACTAGCATTAAGAAACAGAAGTACCACGATAGACAGGGATCTGTGTATTACTAAGAGGGCCCAATTGTACCCAACAGTTTTTTTTCCACAGGGCCAAAGGTTCTAGTGATGTTCTAGTGATGCATCTAAATGAGACTGACCCGGGCTGCCCTTTACAGTGTTGTGCTGAGACACGGTACACTTTAAAGTGTCCTGCTGATGTGTGTTACACTTTACAATGCCATGCTGATCTCTGCGAGGCGCTATCGTGAAAACGCTGAGCTAGGCTACAACGTAGCGCCTTAGCTTAGCACCTTAGCTTCACGCAACGTTAGCCTGAGCTAGGCAACACTGGTTGCCATTACACAGTGAAGTGCTTATTGTCTGACATATCCAGGATGATCTATATATTTCTACTTGTCCATTTGTCCTGGAGCTAGGCAGCACACTCTAAAAAAATAATGGGGCCAGTACTGGTTCTTCAGAGCGAAGAACCTTTTTCAGTGCTTCAAAGAAGCGGAGTCAAAAGTTCTTTAAAGAACCACTTAGCCCATTATGGACTGAGGCTCTGAAGAACCATTTCCAATGTGAAGTACCTATAACATACACACTAAAAAATAATAATAATAATGGGGTCAGTACTGGTTCATCGATGTTTTTTTTAGAGTGCAATGTGTAGCATGACACTGAGCTTGGCAGCAGTGTGTAGCGTTAGCTACCTGAGCTCGGCAGCACTGTGTAGCGTCAGGAGGTGGACGGTCGATGAGTAGCGTTAGGTACCTGAGGCAGGTGGGGGGGTCGAGGTGTAGCATTAGGTACCTGAGTGAGGTGGGGGGGTGTGTAGCGTCAGCTACCTGAGGGAGGCGGCGATGTGTTAGCTACCTGGGGGGGGGGGGGGGGGGGGGCGCCCCCCCCCCTGAGGCAGGGGGGCGAGAGGCTGCTGGGGGGGCGAGAGGCTGCTGCCGGCCTGTGTGAGGGAGTGTGTGTGTGAGAGCGTGTGTGTGTGTGCGTGTAGCGTTAGGTACCTGAGTGCTGCCGGCCTGTGTGAGGGCGTGGGTCCTCCTTCTGTCCAGACTGCCCCCCAGGACCACGGCACACTGCTGCTGACGCTGCCTGGACACCTGCAGCACACACCACATTTACTCATTTCATTACATTTTATTTGTCCTACATTTTACCAGGAATGTACGGAGCCCAGGAAGGGTCATGTTGGCAAATGTTTTTAGACCCCATTTTTTGTGTTACCGCACAATAACTTTTGAGTTACAAAGTATTGCAAAGGAACGCAAAACTGTTGCATAGAAATGCAAAAAGTTTATTTATTTTATTCTGGACCTGAAATAAGTGACGTTTTCTGGACAATCTCGTCTGGACGTGGGTAGGTAAGGTGCGGTACGGTGATAGATAGCTTAGACAAGATTGTCCAAAAACGTCACCATTTCAGGTCCAGAATGCATTGCTTTAAGCCAGCCACTCAACCAGCCAACCAGTCATTTGAAACAAGCCCAGTGGCAGCATCTGAACCCTACAAGTACTCCAACACACACACATACAGTATGCACAGAACTGTGACACAAACATGCATAGACATTAGTGTTTGTTAGTGGGCAATTCAGTGTAAATTCAGTTCACAATTCAGCGTGAATATAAATTCAGTGTTATATGAACATCTACTATGCACACATGCTCATATAAAGGCAGTGGTTGTAGATCGGCCTGCCTGATTTCCCCTCACTGGTTACACATCGTACTTTAACCATAACAGATAAAAGGCATCACATTCTTTGATGTGCAATATCTGCACAACTACACAAATGACCAAGGACGCAATGCTATGCTATGCTACGGAACCCTGGGAGGAGTTCAAAGGTCAAAGGTCACCTCTTTGTGTGCACCGCTGCCCCATGATGCCGAGCGTTTGTGGAGTCCTCCCACCGCTCCGCTCTGCTGGTGGTGGTGGTGGTCCGCCCAGGAGGCCGGCGTCTGGGGAGAGCAGCGCAACCATGAGGGTCAGGGCTGGGGTGTGTGTGTGTGTGTGTGTGTGTGTGTGTGTGTGTGTGTATACACATAGGGGTGGTGGTCCGCCCAGGAGGCCAGCGTCTGGGGAGAGCAGCACAACCATGAGGGTCAGGGCTGGGGTGTGTGTGTGTGTGTGTGTGTGTATACACATAAAGGGTGGTGTGTGTGTGTGTGTGTGTGTATATATACACGTCAGGGGTGGTGTGTGTGTGTGTGTGTGTGTGTGTGTGTGTTAGGGGTGGAAACTAACTTTGCAAAATGCTTTTTTACATCTGGGACATGCAGTAGTGCGTGTGTGTGTGTGTGTGTGTGTGTGTGTGTTGGGTGGAAACTAACTTTGCAAAATGCCTTTTTATGCCTGGGACCTGAAGGTCTGTGTGTGTGTGTGTGTGTGTGTATACACACGTCAGGGGTGGTGTGTATGTGTGTGTCAGGGGTGAAAGCTAACTTTGCAAAATGCTTTTTTATGCCTGGGACCTGAAAGTGTAGGTGTGTGTGTGTGTGTGTGTGTGTGTGTCAGTGGAAACTAACTTTGCAAAACGCATTTGGGACCTGCAGTTATTATAATGCAAGGTCCAGGTCCAGTTATTGCAATTACAATAACTGGAGAAAGGGAGGAAGTCCCGTCCCTAAAACAACCTACACAATCACATCAAAATCAACTCAAGATCAATTACACGCATCCCTGTTAGAAATCAATAACATATTAGTATTATTATTAATGGGGTCAGTTATGTATTCCTGTTAAAGTTCAATATTAGGCTTAAACATATTAATATCACTTATTCATCACTGACCCCACTAGTCCCTCACTGCACTCAAAATGGCCTCCAGCCCCCCCCCAGCCCCTGTCCAGTCCAGTCCCTGCAACACTAACTGCTAGCTTGGAGTGACAGGGAGCACTGGACTAACCATTAGTACCACACCATGCGGTAAAAATAGCAGCGGTGACGCAAGTAGTGTGGTTTGCCAGTCAGCATTTTTCTGTCACTGTCTGACTCTTCACTGAGAGACTTGTGCATCGGTGGGAATGCAAGTTTCCACCATCGTAAGAAAATGGCAGCAACACAGCAACAACAACCCTCTCTGATGCAGACCCTGATGTTGAAAAGGGAAGGAAGGCGAGAGCAAGATGGCAGATTCGATTCACATGCTCGGCCTGCACCCAGCCTCACGTCTCGCTATCGCACTTCCAGATTTTTAAAAACACAACCACGTAGGGACACCATGAGGTGGCTGTCCTTCCTGTGATGGTGTCACTAGTGCAGATGGGGTTGCTAAGGTCCTCCTTGCCAGAGTTAACACAATACTGTCGTGTACTTTATTGGTGTTTGAGGCTGGTTTCAGTAGGCTAGCATCTTAAGTTAGCATTACACTCAAGGCTAATTTCATGGTGCATGATCACACGTAGGGCAAACTCATTGGTCAATCTCAATGCCAACCCCTAGGCTGTGTCTCATTGGTTAATCCCATCATCAACCCCTAGCCTGTGTCTCATTGGTCAATCCCGATACCAACCCCTAGGCTGTGTCTCATTGGTCAATCCCATCATCAACCCCTAGGCTGTCTCATTGGTCAATCCCAATACCAACCCTTAGCCTGTGTCTCATTGGTCAATCCCGATACCAACCCCTAGGCTGTGTGCTATTGGTCAATCCCATTACCAACCCCTAGGCTGTGTCTCATTGGTCAATCCCAATACCAACCGCTAGGCTGTGTGCTATTGGTCAATCTCACCAACTACCCTGGCTTTGCACGATTGGTCATTCCCACTAACTACCTAGGCTATATGCCATCGTCAAAGCTGTCAAAACGTCCGCAAAGGACATCAAGATAGCCATGTTTTAGTACATCTGAACTGCCCCTGCTACTAGATAGCTTGCTATATAAAAGCCACTACAGTAACAGTCGAGCTGTAGGCACTGACTAGAATGGGGTTACTACTGGTGACTACTGGGGTTTGGATGCAGCGAGAGTTCTTCTACAGCGAATGGGCCCACACCCTAAGCAAAGAGAACAGAAAAATAAATAATAAAAATTGACTTCATTAGAGTCCTTTTTTAATGTTGACATGGCTGTGGTTTGCCATCTCTCATCTCTGTTCTGATCACTCATGCAGTCTTTCCGCTCTCTCTCTCTCTCTCTCTCTCTCTCTCTCCTTTTCCTCTTTCCCTCAACTCACATGGTTTTCACACTTCACACACCCGTGCCGTGGTGTTTCTGCATCAAAAAGAACAATCTCGACACATCAAATAAATACACGAATGAATGTGCAATTTCACGTTATGGGTGTGACAAAACAGAGACATGTTAGTTCTACAGTCAAAAATAGCAAATGGCCAAATGTCATCTAATTGTTCACATCATACAAATATCATGACTTTTTCTTGCCTTACAGATGTGACAAAAAGTCCACTTTCCATGAAATTGCCCAAATCTTTACCAATCTATGCCATCAGACCATGGGCTGTGGACAGAAGTCATAAAATGGGTGGACCCAGGAAAAAAAAAAATCAGATGGGCCTAGCCAAACACATATACAGTAGGTTACTATTATTACTTAAACAGTCAATCAACCAAAAAGAGCCTTCTGATTGGGTGGGCCTGATTGACAAGTGGGTGTGCACAGCCCCACCCCAGCCCACCTGTGGCTTTACCTATGCCCCCAGACATCATCACCTGACTGTGCATCCGCACCAGCAACACCCAGTTTGTACACTTATGTACACTCATGTGACCCAGGAAATGAAATTCACACCTGCCAAATGCTGGTAAAATATGAAAGTGGCTGGTAGATTTCAGACACAAAATAATGATTAACTGTTGAGTGGCTGGCTGGATAATTTCACCATTGTATCTGTCAGTGGCTAGTAATGCTCACATTTTGCAAAGTTAATTTCCACCCCTGATGCGTGCATGCACATGCATCTCCTTGTGTGTATGAGGGTAGTCTGTTTACTCTGTGTGCCTCTACACCTGTTAGCTTATTAAGTCCTTCTTTTGTAAGTCGCTTTGGATAAAAGTGTCTGCTAGGTGTAATGTAATGCAATGCATAACTTTTGAGGGTGCTCTGCAAATGAGCGCAGACCTCTGGACACTGCAGCAACCTTACGGAAAGGCACACCACACCACACACACACGTCGTGCCACCCTGCAACTGCAAGCTCAGCTATGTTGCATTGCAAAATGAACACCCACTCCAAACCACTCAAAAGCATTACTTGAGAGGGTAGTACTACAGCACACAAAATAATGAAACAACTGGTCTCAGCGTCCCATATCATGATGCCTAGAGGGCTGAAAATGAGCCAAATTTGAATAAAAACAAACAAACTAAACAAACAAAAACAAACGGCATTAGGAAGGCTATATATAAACTTTCCAAACACAAATCCGGTGAACTGTTGTTGTTTCTGCATGAGCCCAACAGCCAATCAAATGCCACCAGTCCCTGCAGTGCTCACGAAACCGTCTGGAACCAATTATGGCCTGGCCTGAGAGCTTTCCACACACACGCCGCCAGTTCTGTGTACAAACACACCAGATTTTGTTTGTTTTTGTTTGGTTTGGCAATCATTACTGACAGCTACGTGATCAAGAGGTGCAATTTGCTGGATTTCCCCACAAAGTCAGTTGTAACAGAAACTTTGACAGTACATCCTGAGGGTCAAATGGTGACAAAAAAAGTAAATTCTAGACAGAATTTAAAAAAAAAAGTTAGCCTTTGCTGTATGCACTGCAGTGACATGCTCAATCTTCTGGAAAGTGGCAAGGGTCAGTCAAACGCTGACCTGAACACTTCAGCACAGGGTTCACTGTTCACAATAGTCAGGTTTCATTCAACTTATGTGCATCAGTTACACCCATTTATAGTAATTCTGCGCAACAATATGTCTCTTTTAGGCTAATGATTTGATGTGCAATCAAATGAGGATTTCATATTACAATAACTTAAATGCCTACCAACAACTTAGATGAAAAGTCGGTTATAAACAGGTTCACACCGTGATGCCTCTCCCAAGGTGTCTGGCATTGGGACCTGTTGCTGGCTTCTCACCTGTGTGGACTTGTCCTTCTTGTAGTGTGCGGCATCCTTGGGCCAGTGTCCGTGCAGATAGGGCCCCACTATGGCGTCCAGGGACTGGCTCGGTGGAGTCTGGCCCGTCAGCGAGCACCATAACTGCTTCTCAGACGCCGCAGCTTTAAGAGTTCATTGAGAAGGTTGCGCAGTTAGGAGCAGTTATGTAGACTATGCACCCAAAAAGGTGCGTAACAGACCATGCATGCACCCCTGCCATACAACGCTAGACAATCGTGACTTACACGATACGTTCCCAGCTGGTAAAATTGTACTTTACGTCACTTGCCTTGGTGTTGCAAAAACCCCTTTGTCTCTTGTGTAAGAAAATTGTTTCCATCGATACGTATACCCACCGTGAAACCACAGGAACTCGACTTAGCTTATACTGGAGGTAGAATGCGGTAACCTCTTTAACCCTGAGCAAACCTGACGTGTGAGGCTTTACAGTAACTTTTTTTTTGCAAGTTTGCAAGTTCACTTTAAAAAGAAACCCCTTTGTTTATGGTTACATGCATGTGCAATTTTAAAAACAGACATTCCCACGTACTGGAATTGTTTACTTATTATAATAATGTTTAATTTGCCCTTGCCTAGAGTCATTTGAGCGCCACAGAAATACTTGGTCCAATGACGCTGAAATGCAGTAGACGTGCTAAAACGGCGGGCAACATGTGGGTCATAACGATGCAATATTAAATATGACCATCCAAGCAAACAAACAATGCATTTGGAAATTAATGTTGCAATACACAACAATACGAGCTGTCTAAACGCTTATGACATTGTACGTTTGGTTACGTATCATTTCCATGGGTAAACTTTTAAAAATGTGGTAAACTGTAGAAAATGAGCATAATGTGGGCTAATTTATAAGACGACAGCTAGGTCCATAGTGCAAGTCACAATGACCTCTCTGGATGAGCTAAAGGAGACACGGTGGGTTGCAACACTGGTCAATGTGCATGAGTTGTTTTCAGCGTGTAACTTTTACTTTACCTGGCTTGGCATCTCTCAAAGTCGTCTGAACTTTGCTGCTGTTGCTAAGCTGGAAGAGAACAGTCGCCTTCATCGGCTGCAGCCCAGAGCTGCCCCGAGCGACCCCGACTCCGCCGCGGCTACACATCCCTCCCTCCCACGCATGGACCGACAACCAGAGCAAACTGCTGCTTGGTCTCGTTAGCTAAATTAAGTTTTAAGGGCAGAACCTAACTTTCACAAACCGAACTCTACACAAAGTTTACTGACGAGCTCATTTCAGTCGTCTGCTTGAAGATAATTTAGTGCTTCCTTTTAAATGCTAGCTATGTCGCTTGACTGCCTGGCACTGCCGTTGCTACTCGAGAAGTTAGCAGGACTTGTTTTTCATGATTCTTTTAAAAACTTCCTGATACCGACAAAACCAATTTGCTAAATTCACACCAACTAAAGAAACCAATGTTTAACAGAAAATAGTTGTTCTTCTCTATGAAAACGGCTGCTCCTGTTCTGGTATTGAAGTGCGTGGTGTGTGAGTTCCTCTCTCCCGTAGGTAGCCCACACATCCAACTCCTAAATGACCATCTGCACGCGATAATCAATCCAGAGGGGGGTGGGGGTGTCTGCGAGAGAAAGATTTGATTGGTAGATGACAGCATTTATTCTACCTCCATTGGACGGGCTGCTATCAATCCTACTGTAGGGTATGAGTCGATTAATTCACTTGACTATACTAAACGTGACCTGTTGCGTATGTATCTTTATCAGACATGGTGATAGAAATACAGTTGGTCACACCAGCTCATTCATTCATTCATTCATTCAATAGACCTATAAGTTAACATTAACGAGATATCATAATGCATATGTCCTGAACTTTGCCTGCAAAGCACGTCTTTTCATCCACCGAGTTTACAGAAAAAAAGCCTTATAAGCCTTTTATATGACTCAGTGGTTTGGCTCAGAGAGTTAAGCAGCAATCAGCTTCAAGGAGTAAACTTCCTTACAGGAGTTTCGCACAGGGGCACTAGTACTTAAAGGTACACTGATAAACATTTTGGACTCCGTGAAAAAAGGTCCTGCAGATAAATAATAATGGTGCTGTGGTCTCTGTTCTCTGTTAGCTACCACTCCTCCTCCACTCCTCCAGTATGGTGCCCTTGCAATTGTTCTAACTTTCTTCCATCTTGCAGCCCCTGCATGGCAAACTTATAAAGACTTGGTGTTTATCACTTAGCATGTAGGTATGGCAAGGCATTTTAACATTAAATAGGTAAAGTGGATATGTATTGCAGATACTATATCTGTTATTCAGTTTTGCTAAAGGACTTGCCATATGTACGCTGAGCCTACATTGTGTGTATGATCAGCACCATTCAGAAACAGGCATGTCCTGAAGTAGTTAGGATTTGGCTAATTCTTTGACAGACAAAACAATGTTAAGTCAAAAAAGGGTGTGTGTGTCAGACAGACAGAAGTCATGTTAGCTGGGTCAGGACATGAGGGGAGGAACTCTGGGTGTGGCAGAGGTGTACAGTATCTGGCAGTGGGTGGCGTGTGTGTGTGTGTGTGTGTGTGTGTGTGTGTGTGTGTGTGTGTGTAAGACAGTGGGTGGCGTGGGGCAGCGTGCATTATGGAAGATAAACACTTCCAATGGCCTGTGGGATGGGAGGGTTCAGTCTGCTGTGGGAAGCAAGTCACATGGAGATAAAACTGTATGAATGAGTGTGTGTGTGTGTGTGTGTGTGTGTGTGTGTGTGTGCGCTGCAGACAGACAGAAGTCATGTTAGCTGGCTCAGGACATGAGGGGAGGGACTGTGGGTGTGGCAGAGGTATACAGTATCTCGCAGTGGGTGGCATGTGTATGTGTGTGTGTGTGTGTGTTTGTCAGTCAGGGGGAGGGGGTTTGTAAATGTGTGTGTGTGTGTGTGTGTATGTGTGTGTGCATGCGTGTGTGTGTGTGTCCACGAGTGTGCCTATGCTGTACATATTTTTGTGTACAGTGTATCTGTGTGAATATGTGCTGTATGTACAAATGTCAGTACATCCAAGTGCATCCGTGTGTGTGGCAAGAGCATTGAGAGGGTGTGTTAGCAAGAGAGAGGGGAGATTCTCAGACACACACACACACACACACACAGGCAGAGAGAGAGAGAGGGAGAGAGAGAGAGAGAGCGAGACAGAGAGAGAGAGAGAGAGAGCAAGGGACGTTGTGAGAATGTGCTTTAACAGCTGCAGTGTTAAGGAGATGTGCAGGGTTCAGAAACTGAGAAGCGAGCCTTTCAGAGGCACACCCGTGTGTGTGTGTGTGTGTGTGTGTGTGTAAGACAGAGAGACAGTGTGTGTGTGTGTGTGTGTGTGTGTGTGTAAGACAGAGAGACAGTGTGTGTGTGTGTGTGTAAGACAGAGAGACAGTGTGTGTGTGTGTGTGTGTGTGTGTGTGTGTGTGTGTGCTGCCTATGTGAAACAAAGGCACACCCATGGTTTTTTACACTATGGGACAAGTCTTTCTCCTGTCTCTCTTTCTGTCTCTGTCTCTCTGTCTCTCTCTGTCTCTCTCTCTCTCTCTCTCTGGTTTACTTTCAAACACACTGTCTTCCCAATTCACTCACAGAAGCCCAGCTAGGGTTGAGGATTAGGATTAGGGTTAGTCCTAGAGCACTGCATGCTGTGTGCAGTGAGGATTAGGGTTAGTCTTGGAGCACTGCATGTTATGTGCAGTGAGGATTAGGGTTAGTCCTAGAGCACTGCATGTTATTGCAGTGAGGATTGGGGTTAGTCCTGGAGCACTGCATGCTATGTGCAGTGAAGATTAGGGTTAGTCCTGGAGCACTGCATGCTACGTTGTGCAGTGAGGATTGGGGTTAGTCCTGGAGTACTGTACGTTATGTGCAGTGAGGATTAGGGTTAGTACTGGAACACTGCATGCTATGTGCAGTGAACATTAGGGTTAGTCCTGGAGCACTGCATGCTGTGTGCAGTGAAGATTAGGGTTAGTCCTGGTGCACTGCATGCTGTGTGCAGTGAGGATTAGGGTTAGTCCTGGAGCACTGCATGCTATGTGCAGTGAACATTAGGGTTAGTCCTGGAGCACTGCATGCTGTGTGCAGTGAGGCGTTAGTGAGGCAGGAACTGTCAACAGCGCCTGAACAACCTTCCTGCACCACCAAGATGCAACAAATGCTTTTTACCTGTGTTCACGCAAGAGCCCGCATCAGCGGGGCATTGCGTTGTTGTGACATTGCATTGTTATGACACTACGCCATTCCATTACTCCGATGCGATTGGACTGCAAGAAATGCTGTCTTGTTTGTGACCTTGCCAAACTGTAAAGCACTTTGAGCACTTTGATCTTGTATGTATGAACTGTGCTATACAAGTAAAGGTTATTATTATTATTATTATTTCCCTTCCCGCCTGCATCTTGTGGGTCCAGTGGACACGCAAAGAGGAAAGCGAGGTTGGGGGATGGACGTCACACCAGAGGTGCATTCACATTTGCAAAATAAATAAATAAATTAAATAAATAAATAAATAGAAATACTGGCAAGAATTATTCTGGTCAGAGTTGCCAGCATAATATAACATATGAACACAGTCAGAGGAGCCAGGAGTACTTAGAGACTAGCTGATTAGAGACTGATTACTTAGAGGCTCATTACTGATCAAATTTGGCCAAAAAAATAGTAATAATGCAAATTGAAGAGTCCCAAAGGAAATACATTCACCTCAATTTCCCCCTTTTTTGTTCTGAGACTGAATGATTAGAGACTGGCTGATGATGACTGACCAAATTCGGCCCCAAAAAATAAATCGTCGAAAGAAAATAAGTTCACCTCAATTTCCCCCTTTTTTTTGTTTTTCCCTAATCGCACCCCGACTTCCTCTCTGGGCCGTGTCCCTCTGCTCGCTGTGACCGGTGTGGCCCTCTCGGCTGACCCCTGTGTGTACCCAAGGAATTAATGCAGAGCCGTGCGCTAGAAGAATGTCCTTTTCCCCTCATCTGTTAAAGCTGTGCCGCGACAGCGCCTGCATGCAAGCGTGTGTGTGTGTGTGTGTGTGTGTGTTGTGTGTGTGTGTGTATGTGTGTGCGTGTGTGTGAATGTGTCAGTGTATGTGTGTGTGTGTGTGTGTGTGAATGTGTGTCAGTGTGTGTGTGTGTGTGTGTGTGTGTGTGTTTGCATGCTGCCTTTGAGGCCACTGACTCTAATTAATGAATGATCCTGACCCCCTGGCCTGCGACTCGCTGCCTTTGTCTCACTCAGAAAGGGCTGCCGTGGCCTGGGTGCTCTCTTTGATGCCTGTGATTCCTCTCTCTCACAAACACACACACACACACTTACACACACACACACACACACACATAGAAACTCAGGCTTTGCCCTATGTGCTCTGTTTGATGCTTGCACTCACACATGTGCACATACACACACACACACATTCACAATCCTGTTTTCTAGATTTTAGGGATAATTTAGTAGGTTTTTGGCTGAAATATGAACAGCGTTTTGCCGGTCACTAACACTACCGTGAATGCTGTATAATAGTCCTGTATATTCATATGTTTACACCATCACATACAGTACAGGCCAAAAGTTTGGACACAACGCATGCATTTTCTTTTCTTTCATGACTATTTATATTGTAGATTCTAACTGAAGGCATCAAGAAAGAGAGAGAGAGAGAGAGAGAGAGAGAGAGAGAGAGAGAAACAAATGGAGGAAGAAAGAGTTTTTCTGTACATGCCATTGGGATGCTAGCCTGACCTTAAGACACACACACACACACACACACACACACACACACACACACACACACACACACACACACACACACACTATCTCTGCATCATATACCCGTTAGGCCAGCCTGCAGACAGGGTGGGCACCATACACTAGCATGGCCTAGCCCAACCAGATAATGGGTGTGTACAAACATACACACACACCCACTCGCACACACACAAAAACCTGTCTTCCATTCACACATACAAATACACACACACACACACACACACACACACACATCTCTCTTCCACTTACACATAGGCCTACAAATGCACACACGGATGTACAGACACACACACACCCGCACATACACAATAAAAAACACCAAAAGCACTAAACACACACACTTTTGTACACATGTTTGCAGACACTATTGTGCACACGGATGTACAGACATACACTTACACAATAAAAAACACTAACCGCTCCACACCCGCCAACAAAACTACAGCACCAGTCAATGCATTGTCTAACAAATAAAGAGGCAGTTTTATTGCATTCGATTTCAAAATGATAGACATCTTTGTAGTCCATGATGTATTAAATACAATGGCTATTGCGGTGGGGATAGAAACTTCTATGACGTTGGGTGCCCTGGAAAGGCAAACAGTACACAGCACATACACACCTACACAGTTTCATACCCTCGTGTGAGAACAGCCCGAGGCTGTAGCTAGCTAGCTAGGCCTACTACCCTGTCCGTCGCACTCAGCCAGATGAGGTCACATCCTGTTAGACACCCAGCCAGATGAGGTCACATCCTGTTGGACACTCAGCCAGATGAGGTCACATCCTGTTAGACTCTCAGCCAGATGAGGTCACATCCTGTTAGACTCTGCACAAACCTGACCTGACATTCACAACACACACTCATTACTCCCACAAGCCTGATCTAGCCTAGTGTCTGCAGCGACCCAATCAAGGTCTTGCATAATGCCATACAAACGTTTTATTGTTTGTTTTTTGTTTTTATTTTTATTTTTATTTTTCTCTCTCACCAGCTAGGTAACTACAACTCTTTACCCTTGTACCTCCTGTTTTGTTCATTTCCCATTTTTCAGATTGAGAAAAATCAGTTGCGTGTACAGTACATGAACAATCTGGCAGAGACAAAATGTTAAAAACACACACAACGCGACGCCTGCTTGCTTGGAGGATGTTAGCTGGATGGTTTGGTCCATGATAAAGACACTGATAATATACGTCATGTGCATACAATATTGTTTTTTTTTTTATAGGAATTAGTTTGCTAATGTCTGCTATGGTTTTGCCCACAAAAAGTAGGGGAAACAGGCCCCCGCCTCCCGACTATAAACAGTACAGTACAATTTCTTGTGTAGAGTGGTGAGTACAGGGGACAGAGGTAAAAACACAATGGGGGGGGGGGGGGGTCAGGGGAAAAGGGGAGGGGGGGTTAAAGGTTGTGAAGGGCAGTACTACAGCTATTCCAGTGGCCTTGTTTGTTTTGCCTTCTGTTGGTTGACGACGTTGATACACACACACAGACAAACTGACAACTGACAACTTTGTATGGCAGACATGTCGGTCTCTCCTCGAGATGTATATGTTGCTTGGAGGTCTTTTTCTTTTTTCTTTCTGTTTGTTTGTTTGTTTGTTGTGTGTTGGAGGAAGAGGAGAGACTGTTGCTATAGTTTCTACACCAAATACCACTCAAGCCGTCAGCTTGCGAAAAAGTCTCTTTCTGGAATGTCTGCATTTGTAAGAGTGTGTCTTGTGACGGTGTATGTGTGTATGTCTGTATGTGTATGAATGTGTGTAAATGTGTGAGTGGGTCTGTGTGTTGTCCATGGTGATGGGAGGAGTGGGTGTGTGTTCATGCTACCTGTGGTGAGAGAACCTGCATGTTATCTGGAAAGTGAGTATGCATATGTGTGTGTGTGTGTGTGTGTGTATGTGTGTGAATATTACGTTGTGTCTGTATGCATGTTATGTCATGTTATGTGTGTGTGTGTGTGTGTGTGTGTGTGTGTGTGTGTGTGCATGCGCATGTGTATATGTATGTGCATGTGTATGTGCATGTGTGCGCATGTGTGTGCATGTGTGTATATGTGTGTATATGTGCATGTGTGTTTGTGTGTGTACATGTGTGTATATCTGTTTGTGTATGTGTGTGTGTGTGTATATGTTGGTGTGTCATCTTTAAATGGACATAAAGGGATATAACAGGTTCATTGGCTGCTGCTGAGGCTCCACCAGAAGAGTCCCACAATCCTTTGCGACCGCCTCCCATCAGTCTGCAGCCAATCATGAGAGAGCTCAGTGGGCCGAGAACAGAAGTTGTGGAGCACGGGTCCAGCACCGGGCTAGAGGAAGGGTCGCGGTCCACACATCACGTTCCACGTTCCACGTTCCACTGGCAGAACCACGCGACAGCAGAGAGGAACACAGAGGCATTCTAGACTAGAGAACCCGACTCAAGCAGGAAGTTCATCTCCCAAAAAACAGCCATCTTGGTCTATTTCTAACCTACAACAATATCAAGCATTCAAAACCAAAACCCAAAACAAAATGAAACAATGCAAAAACAAAAACACAACCAAAAAAAAAAAAAAAACAGTCCTATAAAGTTAGTGAAATTTCTTCTGGAGCACAGAATCAATCCCAGAGTCCTTTGCGTGCAGGTCACATGGTTTCACCCCTGAGGTGACGCAGCGTGGCCTGGCCTGGCATGGTAGGTAGGAAGGTGGTGGGGTTGGTGGTGGGGGTCGGGGTTTGGGGTTGGGGGGTGGCAAGGACTCCAGGCCGGCTGCTCAGTGGCGCCCCCTAGCTGGGGGTGAGGGCAGGGCTGGGGTCGGCGCTAATGTTGACCAGGCACTCGGTGGACCTGAGGCTGGGCAGAGACTTGCAGCTGGGCAGGGAGCCCATGGAGCCACACAGGCCCAGCATGGAGCTCGTGTAGTTCTTCTCTGCATGTGGGGGGAGACAGAGAGAGAGAGAGAGAAAGAGAGAGAGAGAGAGAGAGAGAGAGAGAGGGAGAAAAAGAGAGGGGGAGGTAGAGAGAGAGAGCAAGGGGGGTAGAGAGAGGGGGGGGGGCGAGGAAGATAGAGAGAGAGACAAAAAGAGAGACAGAAAGAGAGAGAGATAGAGGGAGAGAGAGAGGGAGAGGGAGAGAGATAGAGATAGAGGAGGAGAGAGAGGGAGAGGGAGAGAGGGAAAGATAGATAGAGAGAGTGAGGGGGGGGTGAGATAGGGTCAGGAAGAGTCAAAAAGAGATAGATGATAAAACATAGAAAGGGGGAACAGAGAGAAACATGAAAGAGAAGATAAAACACACGGGCAGAAAGAAAAACAGGTGAAGAAAGAGACAGAGAGAGAGAGAGAGAGAAAGAGACAGATAGAGAGGGAGAGACAGAAAGAGACAGAGAAGGGAAAACAGAGAGAACATTTGTCGGGTTAAGTGGTTGTGGTCTATGTCAGTAAGTATGACACACTTTGTGGGCAAAAGACAGAAACTGCAGTAGAGCCGTTACACGACGCAGCATGACACAGCATGAGCGAAATAGGTCATGTGAGGTGTTTACATGTGTTTCTGAGAATATATCTGTGTGTGTGTGTGTGTGTGTGAGGTGTTTACATGTGTTTGTGAGAATATATCTGTGTGAGTGTGTGTGTGTGTGTGAGGTGTTTACATGTGTTTGTGAGAATATATCTGTGTGAGCGCCTGCATGCAAGCGTGTGTGTGTGTGTGTGTGTGTGTGTGTGTGTGTGTGTGAGTGTGAGTGTGTGTGTGTGTGAGTGTGTGTGTGAGGTGAGTGAGTAAGTAGCATGTGTCATGTACAGAGTGGACCAGAAAGAAATAGAGACCAGTTTCTAGATGACTGTACCTCCTCAATCATGCAAACTCTACCTCAAACAGTGCAAGTTAAAGCCCATTCCCTTCTCTTTCCAGTG
>CM059287.1:2717670-2737670 GCA_030347295.1 Setipinna tenuifilis | reverse complement strand
ATCTTTCCATCTCCTTATTTTTATCTCTCCATCTCCCTATCCATCTTTTTTTACATTACATTACATTGCATTTGGCAGACGCATTTATCCAAAGCGACTTACAATCAAGGGGGACATAAGCAATAGAGGAGGACACAGAGTAGAGACACAATAGACATATGTACTTCTGCATAGGGATAGAGAGAGAGAGTTTAGATTAGTGTTTGTTAGTTATATTAGTTTTGTTAGGGAGGGAAGCAATCTCGGAAGAGAAGGGTTTTACAAGCTTTTTAAAGATAGGGAGGGATGTTGCTGTTCTTGTTGCAACTGGTAGGTCGTTCCACCATTTGGGGACAACCACGGAGAAGAGCTTAGAGTGACCTCTCTTTGTGAGAAGTGAGGGTACCGATAGACGATTTGTGTGAGCGGAGCGCAGCGCCCTGGACGGGACGTGAGCCTGTAATAAGACATTGAGGTAGGCGGGGGCGGAACCTGAAATTACTTTGTAGGCTAGTGTCAGAGCCTTGTGTTTAATTCTGGCAGCTACTGGCAGCCAGTGAAGATCTCTAAAGAGTGGGGTAACATGTGTTCTTTTGGGTTGGTTGAAGACCAGTCGCGCTGCCGCGTTCTGGACCATTTGCAATGGTTTGATCGCACAGGCAGGTAGACCGACTAGGAGAGAGTTACAGTAATCGAGCCGCGAGGTGATTGATGCCTGTATTAGCAATTGAGCAGCATATTGGGTCAGGTACGGTCTGATTTTTCTAATATTGTATAATGCATAGCGACATGATCTCACTACGGAAGAAATGTGATCGGAGACAGATAGACGGTCGTCTAATGTGACACCTAGGTTTCTAGCCACATTGTTCGGGGCAACAGTGACATCGCCAATATTCAGGGTGATGTCGTGGCAGATTGACTCATGGGCAGGGATGACCAGGAGTTCGGTTTTAGACAGATTAAGCTGGAGATGATGATCTCTCATCCAGGAGGATAGGTCAGAGAGACAGGCGGAGATGCGTGTGGAGACCGTGGTATCGTCTGGTTGGAACGACAGGTACAGCTGTGTGTCGTCGGCATAGCAGTGGTAGGAGAAGCCATGTGAGCGGATAACATGAGACAGCGAGGTGGTGTAGATAGCAAACAGAAGGGGGCCCAGAACTCCATCTCTCCATCTCCTTGTCCATCTCTCCATCTCCCTATCCATCTCTCTCCATCTTCTTATCCATCTCTCCATCTCCTTCTCCATCTTCTTATTTATCTCTCTTCACCTCCTCGTCCATCTCTCTATCTCCTGATCCATCTCTCTGTCTTTTATCCATCTCTCTCCATCTCCTCATCATCTCTCCATGTCCTCTGTTCTCACCTGAAGTCGATGGCTCCCAGTCCGATGAGCATGCCGGTCAGCACGGAGGCCTCCTCCCTCAGCATAATGGCTCCATCATCATAAAACCTCCTGCAGACACACATCACATTACATTACATTACATAACATTACATTATATTATATCACATTACATTACATTACATCACATCACACTGCATTTTAGCTGATGCTCTTCTCTGTGTGTGTGTTGGGCGAGCTCACCTGTGCCACCCAGGTGAGTCTGATGTCTGTATCAGTGAGTCTGTGTGTGGAGACAATGCTGTGTGTGTGTGTGTGTGTGTGTGTGTGTGAGAGAGTGTGTGTGAGTGTGTGTGTGTGTGTGTGTGTGTGAAGACAGTGCTGACTGACAGCCTGCAGTAGAGGGGTGCTCAGGTGTGCTGCAGGTGAGTCCTACCTGGTGGTGCGACTGTCCCTGAGAGCTGTGGCAATGTACTCCGACAGACGCTTCTCCATCAGGGCCACACGCAACCAGGCTCTACCCTGAGAGAGAGGGACAGAGAGAGAGAGAGACAGAGAGAGAGAGAGACAGAGAGAGAGAGGGAGAGAGAGGGAGAGAGAGACAGAGAGAGGGACAGAGAGAGAGAGAGAGAGAGAGAGAGGGACAGAGAGAGAGAGACAGAGAGAGAGAGAGAGAGAGAGAGAGAGAGAGAGAGAGAGGGAGGGAGAGAGAGAGAGAGGCAGGCACAGAGACAGGAATAGATTATAGCACCTTTTCCACATTAAGACATAAAGACAGATAGACCGACATACTGACCGACCAACTAAACGACCGACCGACTGCCTGACTGCCCGACCGACCGACCAACCGACCGACAGACAGACAGATAGACAAACAGACAGACAGACAAAGAGGCAGACAAACAGACAGACAGACAGACAGACAGACAGACAGACAGACAGACAGATAGACCTGTGCGAGAGCTTGCCTTGGCCAGAGAGGAGTTGATGTTCTCCATGCTCTCGATGCTGCTGATGCAGCTGTTGGGGACTTTACTACACGCCAGACGGATAAAGTCCCAGAAGCTCCTCTGGCCATCAAACCAGCTGCCAGAACCTAAAGAGGGAGAGGGAGAGAGAGGGAGAGAGAGAGAGAGAGAGAGAGAGAGAGGGAGACAGAGAGAGGGAGACAGAGAGAGAGAGACAGAGAGAGACAGAGAGAAACAGAGAGAGACAGAGAGAGAGGGAGAGAGACAGAGAGAGAGGGAGAGAGAGAGAGAGAGAGAGAGAGGGAGAGGGAGAGAGAGAGAGAATTAGATAGAAAAAGGAAAAGGAGAAGCGGGAAGATGGAAAAAAATAGATAATAAATACAAAAACAGAATAGAAGGGCAATCAATATTTAGACGAGAAAAGAACAGCATAGAAGAAAACAGGTCATGAGAAGGAAAGAGAGAGAGTGGGTGAGTGTGTGAGAAAGAGAGAGCGAGAGAAAGACAGAGAGAGAGAGTGTGTGTGAGAGAGAGAGAATGAGAGAGAGAGAGGGAAAGAGAGAGCATGTGTGTGTGTTTGAGAGAGAGAGCTAGAGAGAGAGAGAGAGTGTGTGTGTCTGTGTGTTTGAGAAAGAGAGAGACACAGAGACACAGAGAGAGACAGAGAGAGAGTATGGTGGGAATGGGAAATGTTTACCTTTGAAGCGATGGCTGAGTATGTGCTCCATTATGGAGGCGAAGTTGATGAACTCCTCTGATGAGTCATCTATAGGTTCCGCTGTGTACTTCTCCAGGAGCGTCTTCACCGAAAACCTGTCAATCAATCATTCCTTCCGTCAGTCAGTGACTCAGTTAAACAGCCATAGCATTCTAAAACTGCTTTTTCCGGTCCTCAATTGTGAATGGCTGAATTGCGTTCCAAGCCATTTTATGGCCCGGTCAAATAGAATGCTGTTTTCTGATTGGCTGGCGGGTATATGCATTAATTCCGTCTAACCGTTCAGCTATGGGAAGTAGTTCTAAAATTCTGTCATAAAGTTTAAGCGCCGTTCCATATCAATGCCCTGTAGAATGGTAACTAGAACAACCATGTAGGGTCATTTCTGCTTTTCTGCTCTACTGTCTAATGACAGGTTGCATTGGACAACAGACAATGATTCCTAACTGTAATGAAATTACAGAAGTTCCAGCTTAAAGTTTTAAATGTTCCCTAAATTATTGACTATGGTAACTGGCAATAAGCAGGATAACAGCCTTCGAGGCGTGCATTCGATGGAATTAATCCTCTTAGCGTCGAGAGGTTATTTGGCTCCATCAGCGTTGATTAAATCCATCGAATGCATCAATTGACAAACTCCCTGGCTGTTCCAAATCCAGCACAACGCATGCCCTCTTGTGGCTTATTGCTTAAATACTGGATGGAAGAAATGAACTGTAGTATTACACACATAGCAATGTACAGATTGCTATGTCATCTGTTATGACCTCATCATGGACCTAGTCCTCATCATGGACTCATGAATGAACCCATCGTGGTTCCCTCTCTCACCTCCAAGGGTGCTGCTAGGCATTTTGGAGCCTGTGAACGATTACAGTTTTGGCCTCCACTCCCCCAATAATTACAGTGGCCTAACGGAGCCCCCTGTCAATGCTGGGACCTTGGAGTTATTATAGTCTTTGTATCTTGGCAGCAACCCTGCTCACCTCCCTTCTCTTTCTTTCTCTCTGGCCTTTTCTCTCTCTCTCCCTCCCTTTCCCTTTCTCTCCTCTCTCTCTCTCTCCCTCTCTCACCTTCTATCTCCCATTCTCTCTCTCTCTCTCCCATTTTCTGTCTCTCCCTCTCCCTCTCTCTCATTCTCTCTCTACTTCTCTCTCTCCCTCACTCTCCTTCTCTCTCTCTCTCTCTCTCCCCCCACTCTCTTTGTTTCTCTCTCTCTCAGCATACACATCCTGTGATGCTGCTTCTATACAGTAAAGGGTACTCTGTGGTGCTGTCTCAGTGCTATGCAATATTCATTAAGCAAACACACTTAACTACTTAATCAGTGTGTAAGCCTCGTGTGGACCACAGTGCTTCCATAAATACACAACAGTGATGGAGCTGCTGTTTGGTCTAACGATGGAGCAAAGTGCAAAAACAAACTCCCACTTCCTGGCTATTTACTACTTCTACTACTACTACTGCACATACTACTGCTGCTGCTGCTGCTGCTGCTGCTGTTTTATTGTGTTTTATTGTTTAATTCTCTTTGTAAAGTGTTCTTGGCTGCTTAGAAAGGCTGCTTATACATAAAATGTATTTTAAATTATTGTAATTATTAATGTTATTACTACTACTACTACTACTACTCTCTCTCTCTCTCTCTCTCTGTCTTTGTCTGTTTCTCTTAGTTTGCATTCTAGAGTAGAACACAATGACCTCCATCTCGCTTAGCAACAGTTCACTGACTAAAAATATAACTGTGGTGGAGTTGAGGTGCGGTGCGGTGCAGCTTCAGTGGTGAAGGAAAGTGGAGAGCGCTTCCCTCTCTCAGTCTTGCTTTTTTCTCCCGAGAGAAGATAGTACAGTGTTAGATATTATACACCAAAATTCACCCCTAGCTTACTCAGTGATAGTTTAGAGTAAGAGTAGACCTCAATAATCGCCAGAGAAGCGTAGTCCTGCTTCGGAGGGTAAAAGGCCATGCATTGGTTATGTATTTGTTACATGTATTCATATTACTTATTATTATTGAGGTCTACTCTATATTACATGTACTTCACCAATTTCACTTCATGTCCTACTCTACCCAGTATGTCTATGCATGTGACATTAAAACCATCCTTGTATCCTTGCATGTGTTCCAAACTTTCCCAAAAGCAATCTAGTTCTAATTAGCACAACTGTGCTGTCAGACAGGTAAGCTAGTGAGTGATGTGCACTGTGTTACCTGTACAGGTAGCACCTACACATGGCTAGACTGTTAGAGCCTGAAACCAGGCTTGTCAACCTCTGCTAGCCAGCGGCAAACATGCCGGGTTCAGAAAGTAAAAGCCCTTTGTTTCAGCTAATTCACTAAACCAGCTGCTCGTAGGTAGACAAGCTATTTCTAGTTATTGAAATCTCCTGTGTTGAAAGCACAGGCAGAGGGAATACATTGCAGGGTTTTTCTCTTTCTCCATCCAGTTTGTCTGCCTCTGCTACTACCCATTTAGTCAGCTTCCTGAGTATGCAGGACACTTGAAACACTTCCTGGATGAGACAGTAATGGCCAGATCACCCATCACTGCTGGGAGACAATCATGGGTCATGGGTTGGGTGTGCCAGTGACATCACATCCTGTATGCACAGGAAGAGCCACACAGTAGTGGCCAGTCATCATCTTACCTCAGCGACGGTGGAATTCTAGGACACGTTACCAAGCAAGTGATGTCAGAGACAAAAAGTAGTGCACTACATTCTGTCTGCAATCAGAGAGGGGGCTAAGAGTGTGTGTGTGCGTGTGTTAGTGTGTGTGTGTGTGTGAGTGAGTGAATGTGTATGTGCGTGTTTGTTTGTGTGTGTATGAGTGAGAACGAGAAAGGGAAAGAGAGAGACAGACAGACAGAGAGAGAAAGGTGTGTGGTGTGTGTGTGTGTGTGTGTGTGTGTGTGGTGGTGGTGGGGGTTGATAAGAAATGAAGTGTGAGAGTGACTGTATCTGATACTGTAAGTGTGACTCATCACACGATGACATGATGGGCAGTAGGGTGGTTTGGGATGAGTGTGCATCCATCCATCCCAGCACTTCCTCTCCACACTGAGGTCAAGCCTCACTAGATAAGGACATGTGTGCACCACCAGTGCCCGTTCCCATAGCAACACTGTCACCACCACCCACTCCCATAGCAACACTGTGACCAGTACCCATTCCCACAACACTGACTACCAGCAGCCACTCCCATAGAAACACTATGACCAGTACCCATTCCCATAGCAACCTTATGACCAGTACCCATTCCCACAACACTGTCACCATCACCCACTCCCATAGCAACACTTTGACTAGTACCCATTCCCATAGCAACACTGTGACCAGTACCCATCCCCACAACACTGTGACCAGTGCCTACATTGCCCATGCCACACAGCAACAGTGTGACCAGTGATTTCAGCCTCCATTGTTCTACAGACAACAATATCTCCTTCAGCCGCACCAAAGCGTGGCCATGGCAGCAGGACAATAGGCCATCTGTATCCATCGAGCGGTGCCATGACTTGGAAATTCACCTACTGTACTGTAAGCCTGTGAGTGCTTCATCGGTCAGCAGTGCTGGTCACAGTCAGACAACATCACCACGGCGTCAGTGGTGGCTCACAGACCAATAAAATGAATAAAGTGTTCATTTTTTCTAGGTCTATGCTGAGGCTAGACGCCTGAGTGATGTTAACAATTAAACTTTTAATTGATCAATATAAGCCTTTTAAAAAAGGAAACACCGCTGGGCAGCATATACATTTTAGCATATTGACTTTCTTTTCACATGATATTTCAGAATTTCAGGGGAATAAAAGCCTCATCTTCCCTGAGTACTGTTAGCCTCGCACCTCTAGTCTACCACTCTCTGACGCGAGGGCCTCCCATGGGTACCAGGCCATCCATGTCCTTGCCCACGAGAAGGTTGTCGTCATAGCAACGACATCATCATCCGGAAAGAAAAATAAATCAAACACCCCTAGACTGTTAGTGACAGCAGCTCTCCCCCGGCACGGGTCGAATGTTCCTCAGTCAGTAATGACCCAAGTGCAATGTATTTGCCCGAGCCATCGACCTAGGCTCCTGACTGCTTATAATACATGCAGCGATTCATAGCGGCACATTTTGAATGTAGGCCTGCTAACGATGGGGCAGCGAGATGGGCCGGGGTTTTTTATGTTTATAAAGACAACTGTGAGGCCTACACAACCTTCCACCCTTCATCGGCTAGCATCGATATGACGTCAGCTGGGGTCCAGAAACGATTGCTCACACGGGCTTTGTTTTCAGACCTTCTTGCGATGACTGCTGTCTAATTAGCTTATTTCAACGTAGACGCCCGCCCTTCCATTCGCTACATTTGTTCCACAGCCCACGACATAATGTGTTTAACTCACATTTTTTTTCTAGGAAATCAAATGTACCCAAACAAGAGCCCCGGAAGGTTTGGAAGGAAACAGCTGACCTCTAAAATGCTCATTAGCGTGGAAGTAGGCTATAGTGCTCCTACCTGCAAACGGTGATGAGGTTTTTGCGTTCCACGGCGACGCTCCGTGAGCAGCCTTTCTTGGACGACAAGCCCATCGCCATCGCGGACTGCACACAGCTCTGCTCCATACAGCGCGACGGCAGCACCGGCACCGCACCGACAGCGTTACCGCTGCGCTTCCAGAGCCACGGGACACCTCCCTGGCTACGCCATACAAACAGCGGCTCTCTCTCTCTCTCTCGCTCTCTCTCTCACGCACGCACGCTCGCTCTTCCGTGGCGTCACCAAGGGGAGGAAGGATGCTCAGCATCCAGTTAAAGGGATGCTGTTTGGCGCACCGACGACAGCCGACTTGCTCAGAGCCTGGGATGTGAAATCTTAGTGGCGAGGTTAGATTTATCCTTTAACGACCGCACACTGCACACAGCACACACACTGACGTGTCTCTCCCCTCTCTCCCTCCGCCACACTCTCTCTCCCCGCCTCCCTCCCCATGACCTCACGGTGATTTAAACACACATCACACCATATGGCTGACGACTCAGCAGAATATATTCCATCATCAATATTTATGCCTGTCCTCCTGGTCCACAATCACAACACAGACATTACACAGACAATGCAAGAGTAAAATTGGTCTTAACTGATTAAATTCATTCGGTATTACATAAGCCATGTTAATAAACTAAGCCTTATGTAGTGGGGGATTATGATCCGTTTTTTTTGAAACCCTTTAGGAACAATAGAATAAAAGAAGAGCCATACGTGGATAATCATTTGGACTGAACTTGGCTTGGACAATAAGAGCTTTTTTAGACGTTTAAATTACAACATGTGATACACCCACCAGATCTTACTGAACTCTAATGTGTTTCCCCTAAAAATCCAACAAAAGACAGTTGAAAAAGCTAATGTATTTAAAACATTGATAAGACTGTTGTAAGAAGCAATATTTTTCTTTGGGTTATAGTGTTAAGAATTCAGTGTTCTTCTCACTTAGCAAACTCCATCAACAGGGCTATCTCCTACCCCTTATCAATAGGGGAAAACTGTAAGATAGCACAGGTCAGCTGTAGTGCACCTTTGCAGCATGCACTTCTTCTGGACAGACACTAGGGGGAGCACAACGACACGTTTCTGTCCACTCGGCAACGTCGCTTACCTGTCTGTCTGATTCTGGGCGCATGTTAGATGGAGTTTTTTCCTCAGCAGGGCTTTCACTGACCACCATTACCCGACTACTGCAGTCAGACACACCTTGGAGTTGTTCAGGCTGCCCACTTACGATTTCAGACCATTATAACCATGTGCCCATTTGAGCTGTTTCCTACCTAATTCAAATGAATTAAAGTCTAGTTGTATGGTTCTATACCGATAACAAATGACCAGAGACGTCATCTTGCTGCAGAGCCTTGAAGGCCCATGACATGGTTTTTACCCCTCAGGGGCAGTGAAGTTAGAGTCTCTAAACGCAATCTCTTATAAAAAAAATAATTTAAGTATTAAAATGCGAACTAGTGTGGCAACTGGTGAGCACTCATTAAACTTTCAAATCAAATGCCATGCTATCATTAAATAGATTCAGACAGAGTTCAAAGTTGATTGCTTGATTTAATCAAAAGTCTTGCCTGCTTTTTCACAATGCATTCATTTTCATTTATTCATCCATCCATTCAACTAAAATAGTCTAAATTGTTCAGTTGATTCAAAGAACATCTGAAGTAGAAGTTGTTATGTTACTATACAAGTACACCGAGATGTACAGTATGTTCGGAGCAGTGTGTGTGTGTGTGTGTGTGTGTGTTCGTGTGTGTGTGTGTGTGTGTGTGTGTGTGTGTGTGTGTGTGTGTGTGTGTGTGTGTGTGCGTGTATCTGTATGCGTGTGTGTGTGTGTGTGTGTGTGTGTGTGTGCATGCATGCATGTGTGTGTGTGTGCATGTGTGTGTGTGTGCATGTGTGTGTGTGTGTGTGCATGTGTGTGTGTGTGTCTATATCTTTTCCCTTGAGGTCAGCATGCCTGTGTGGTGGGCAAACATCAGCACGGGAGAGGAGAGGAGAGGCTGGAGGTGTGACCTGTGTGTGTGTGTGCGTGTGTATGTGTTCATGTGTGTGTGTGTGTGTGTGTGTGTATGTGTTCATGTGTGTGTGTGCGTGTGTATGTGTTCGTGTGTGTGTGTGTGTGTGTGTGTGTGTGTGGCTGGGAGAGGAGAGGCCAGCCCGGAGGGGTGACCTGCCCGCTTCACACTTCCAGAACTTTCTCTCGCCTCCCTCCCTCGGGACTGGGAGTCAGTCGGGACAAATGTTCCAGAGCAAACAGAGGTCCAGTCTGATGGACGCAGCTAAAATTAACCTCGTCTCATCCTGGGAAAGTCACCGTTTCTCCTAAGACACCACCCTTTTTTTGCTTGGTGAGCATCACCCATAGTACCAGCAGAGGTGGGAAACCTGGCCTCAGAGAACTGATAGTCCTGATATTGGGTGCATTATTATTATTGTTGTTGTTATTGTTGTTATAACTATATAATATATAGTATCAACAATAATAATAATTATAATAGTAACAATAATTCTAATAATCTTTTTAATCTTTATAACAGTGATGATGATGATGATGATGATACACATGAAGAGCTGGGCTCTTCATGCTAAAGTTGGTTGCTTTGTGTGTTGGGTTAATGTGCATCATGATCAAATTTGTTGGTGTTTTCTTTTTTCTTTTTCCTTTTTTCTTTTTTCTCGCTGTTTTATTCATAGGTTCTGTCTGTCTGTCTGTCTGTCTGTCTGGATGATAACTCTGTGTGTGATGCCTCATCAGGGGGGTTTAAATATTTGATTGACGGGTCCTGACATGGGCTGGAGCTGGAGGGTAAGATGATGTCATAAAGCCTATTTAGAGATCACCCCTCAACCATCACCACTACCACCACATTCATAGCCATCACCTCCATAGCCACCTCCACCACCACATTCACCTCCATATCCTCAGCTACCACCACCACGACCACCTCCACAGCCAGATCCATATCCACCACCGTAACATTCATCTCTATCTCCACATGTACCTATGTAACTCCTGTTGCATTTTATTTTGAGTGTGGACAAAAGTTGTGAATGTGCCTGCATCTGTGTATGTGTGTGTGTATGTGTATCATACAAAATAGCTGCATGTGAGTGTGTGAAAACATCATTTTTAGGGTGCCAAATGTCATTGTACGTTCTCTGTCCAATGATCCCTTTATTTAAAAGGCTGATTCTCACGGCCAGAGCTCCTCAAGCAGGTAGAGGGGGCCAGGCAGAACCAACACATGGGAGGACACATGGTTCCCCAATGTCTAACTATTGGGTAATCGTTGTATATATATATATATATTTTTTTTTTTTTTGTTGAAGAGGTTCGCTTCTAACCAACACACAAAGGAAAAAACAATACACAGGTTCGGTGCTGGAAAGTCTAGTTCCAGGATGTTTATTTATTTATTTTATTTATTTTATTTATTTCCAGGATGTTTATTTATTTATTTTATATAAGGGACTATGTAGAGTTATTAACATAAATGTTTCCATTTGATGCACTGTACCAGAGTTAGCCTTAGGCTAATTTACATATGCAGTCCCATGTGCTAATGTGCTATGCTTCTTGCTCTGCTGTGGCTAAATATTCTTCTATATGCACATACAGAACAGAAGGGCTGGAACAGAAGGGCCTACTCCATGGAGAAGCACATGATACACTCTTGATATGAAGAGTGAGAAGCGGTTGTGTGTAACTGTGTGGGCACCAACTATTTTAGGCCCAGTGAGAAGCATATGTGGGTGCACACGCATGTGTGTGGATGTGTGTGTGTGTATAAGAGGTGTGTGTGTGTGTGTGTGTGTGTGTATAAATAGTTATAAAAGACTCTGGATCCTTTAACTTGGCTGTGTGTTGTGTGGTGGCGTTGGCAGAGGCTCGAGGTGTGTGTGTGTGTGTGTATGCGAGCGTGTGTGTCTATGCGAGCGTGTGTGTGTGTGTGTGTGTGTGTGTCGGCGTGGGCAGAGGCTGGAGGTGAGAGCATTGCCCTGAGGCAGGACCTAACCATGTGCTGAGAAATTCCTAGAGATGGTGAGAGGGCGGCTGGGGCAAAAAGGAGAGGGAGAGAGATGGAGGGAGCGAGAGAAAGAAAGAAAGAGGGGGGGGGGTGCACGACACAAAAGTCACAGCAAGGAAAATAAAGAAAGGGAGCGAGAGAGGGAGAGGTAAAAAAAGAGGGAGGTAGAGAGAAAGGGAGGAAGAAGCAACAGAGTAAAAAGTGGTATGGAAAGAGAGAGAGAAGGAAAGACAGAAAGACAGTGTGAGAGAGATGGAGCCGAGACAGACACAGAGAGAGGAAGGAGAAACTGTATTTCGTTCCTGTATGGTATTGTACTGGACCTGTCATCACTCAGGTTTTTAGTTTAAATAATTGGCATCAGTTATGTGCATTCATAGCCAGATGCTTGTCTATTGCTGACCTTTACACACATTAATACCCATTTTTTAGTCCAGGCAAGTATTCCTTATTGAAATAACTAAACACGCATTAACAAGTTGGATGGAAATCTGGTTACTGAAATATTCAAACATTAAACTGATAAAAAAAAACCCACATAAGCACACTTTTTTGTATGACTGAGGGTCCAATTTATTCTTTCTATTCTACAACTATCTTCAAAAGTTAACATTTCAGCACCACAGCCTATCAGATTTACACCCCTCCATTCTGTGGCCTTGAGGTAACAGCCCTGCTTCACTCACAGTGGTCAATATCTCACTCTATTGTAGTACTATAAATACTGTAGCAGAGGAAGCCCAGCTCTGGCTGGCTGTGTTGGAAAGGTGAGGAGATGGAGCTGGGCCCAAGTTAAACTCTGTGCACCACACTTCTGAAAAAAAAAGATAGAAAAGGCAAGGAAATGAGGGGTGGTGGTGGCTGTGGCTGTGGATGTGGAGTGGCAGTTGTGGCCTAGTGGTTAGGGAGTTGGTGGTGGATGTGGCTGTGGTGGTGGAGGTAGCTGTGGATGTGGTGGATGTGGATGTGGAGTAAGCTGTGGAGGTGGTGGCTGTGACTGTGGATGTGGTGAAGGCTAGGAATGTGGTGGTGGTGTTGGTGGCTGTGGATGTGGAGGTGGCTGTGGATGTTGGCTGTGGATGTGGATGTGGTGGTGATGGTGGTGGAGGTGGCTGTGAATGTGGTGGCTGTGGTGGTGGCTGTGGATGTTGTGGCGGATGTGAATGTGGAGGTGACGGTGTATGTTGATGTGGAGGTGGTGGTGTATGTTGATGTGGTGGTGGTGGATGTGACTGTGGATGTGGTGAAGGCTAGGGATGTGGTGGTGGTGGTGGATGTGAATGTGGATGTGGTGGTGCTGGCTGTGACTGTGACTGTGGATGTGGTGAAGGCTAGGGATGTGGTAGTGGTGGTGGTGGATGTGGCTGTAAAGGTGGTGGCTGTGGCTGTGGAGGTGTTGGTGGATGTGGTAGTGGAGGTGGCTGTGGTGGATGTGGTGCTGGCTGTGGTGGATGTGGTAGTGGAGGTGGCTGTGGTGGATGTGGTGCTGGCTGTGGTGGATGTGGTAGTGGAGGTGGCTGTGGTGGTGTTGGTGGTGGATGTGGTGGATGTGGATGTGGTGCTGGCTGTGGTGGAGGTGGTGGTGGATTTGGAGGTCAAGGTGGTGGTAGTGGATGTGGTGATAGTGATAAATGTTGTGGTGGTGGATATGGAGGTGGCTGTGGAGGTGGTAATGGTGGATGTGGCTGTGGTGGAGGTGGTGGTGGATTTGGAGGTCAAGGTGGTGGTAGTGGATGTGGTGATAGTGATGAATGTTGTGGTGGTGGATATGGAGGTGGCTGTGGAGGTGGTGGTGGTGGATGTGGCTGTGGTGGAGGTGGTGGTGGATTTGGAGGTCAAGGTGGTGGTAGTGGATGTGGTGATAGTGATGAATGTTGTGGTGGTGGATATGGAAGTGGCTGTGGAGGTGGTGTTGAATGTGGAGATAGAGATGAATGTTATTGTGGTGGATATGGATCTGGCTGTGGAGGTGGTCGTGGTGGTGGTAGTGGTGGTGCCTGAGGATGTGAAGGTAGCTGTGGATGTGGTGGTTGAGGGGTGATCTCTAAATAGGCTTTGTGACATCTTACCCTCCAGGTCCAGTCTATGTCAGGACCTGTCAATCAAATTTTGGGGAATATTTAAACCCCCCTGATGAGGCATCACACACAGAGTTATCATCCAGACAGACAGACAGACAGAACCTATGAATAAAACAGCGCGAAAAAAGAAAAAAGGAAAAAGAAAAAAGAAAACACCAACAAATTTGATCATGATGCACATTAACCCAACACACAAAGCAACCAACTTTAGCATGAAGAGCCCAGCTCTTCATGTGTATCATCATCATCATCATCATCATCATCACTGTTATTATCATTACCATCATCATCAACAACAACAACAACAACAACAATAATAATAATAATAATAATAATAACAATAACAATAATAATAATAATAATAATAATAATAATAATAATTTTAGACAAAAAGGTGAAACAGCATGTTGTAATATGTAACTACATGTGGCAAATAAAAAGCTCTTTGTATTCTTGCAGTCTTACACCTCTAAAAGATCCCCTTCACCCCCCCCCCTCCCCCCACCACCACCTTCTCTCTTTCTCTCTTTCTCTATTTCAGTCTGTCAGTCTGTGGACGTCATTTCTGCAAATACAGACACTGCACTCAAGCCCGCTGTGCAAACACACTCACAGCGTCTCTTCAAAGGCCTTCAGCACGGCTACTGGCCCTATGCCACATCTGGACCTCAGCTCAGTCAACTACAACTCTCCCTCTCTTTCTCTCTGTCTCTCTCTCTGTCTCTCTCTCTCTGTCTGTCTGTCTCTGTCTGACTGTCTCTCTGTGTCTGTCTGTCTCTGTCTCACTGTCTCTCTCTTTCTTTCTCTCTCTCTCTCTCTTTCTCTCTGCCACTCTCTCTCTCCCTCTCTTTCTCTCACTCTCTATCTATTTCCCTCTCTCTCTCTGTCTCTCTCTCGCTCTCGAATTTACCCTTACTGTCAGAGAAGAGGACAAAGCAGAGATTTACTGGAGAAGAACTTTTGCAGGGGTTCTCTTAACATCTAATTGCACTACCTATGGGTTTTTCTACATCTGTTAACTTTTGAGCTTATTCTAAGTTTCAGTTTTTGAAAAAATGGAAAAGAGTACCACGGCTGCTGTAATCATGATCAGACACTCTGTGGAACCTGTCCTTGTTCTATAGTCTTATTTAGAACTCTGAAGCGTTCTGACACACTTACAGACCTGGTAACCTAACAATGCAAAATAGAATCTGAGCTCCATCTGAAGGTTCTGAAGACTGAACAAAGCGTAGCATTGAAATGTATCCTTTGACATTCTAAACTAATGAACAAGTAAGGGTAGTATGTAGCATGTTCTTTATAACCAAAGTTGGACAAACAGGAAACTAAAGGTCCTGCTATGTGTTCCTTATGCTTGTGCGATTTTAACTGAGCTCATCTACCCGGCTGAAGAGCTGTCCTAATTACCACCATCTGGGTTGCCGAATTTGCTGGAACAAATATATGGCAAGACTGGCAAGACCCGAAATAGCTACCTCTGTTTAAAAATCACTGATCCACAGGGAGCTTATAGAAGTATTGAATAGACTTGGGACATGTGAGTGAGACATCACACACTCACACACTCACGCTCATGGAACTGTCTTCTGGGTGCAGACACACCGGCTCTTCACACACGGGATGTTCGGTGGACCTGTGGAGACAGCAGGGGTGTGTGAGGTCTGATCCGATCACAGAGCTGTGTGTGTGTGTGTGTGTGTGTGTGTGTGTGTCTGTGTGTGTGTGTGTCTGCGTGCGTGTGTGTGTGTGTGTGCGTGTGTGTGTGTGTGTGTGTGTGTGTGTGCGTGTGTGAGTGGCTGTGTGTGTGTGTGTGTGTGTGTGTATGGCGAGAGAGACGGATGAGGCTCGCATGCCCACTTCAATGGCACCTTTTGCAGGCTCCGTTTGTTGTCCTGCAAAGGAGACATGTGAAAATCGCTGCTGTCTAGCCGTGAAAAAGGGATTTGGGTATTTTGGTCCACAAATGGTCTTGACTCATTCTACTCCTCACTTCACTGCTCACACACACACACACACTCACAGACATACAGAGATAGAGAGAAAGAGAAGGAGAGAGAGAGAGAGAGAGAGAGAGAGAGAGAGAGAGAGAGAGAGAGATAGAGAGAGAGACTGTGCACATATGTGGATTTAAACACCTAATTCTTACAAAAAGACTAAGTGTGTGTGTGTGTGTAGGGGTGTGCATGTGTGTGTGTGTGTGTGTATGTGTGTGTCTGTGTCGTCATATGTGTGTGTGTGTGTGTGTGTGTATGCGTGTCATGCCCATCTGTGTATATATTCTGTTCATAGCGGGTTGTTTGTTAAGGCTTTGTTGAACACACACAGACACACAGTTAGACACACATGCACACACCCACACATTTGTGCATGTATGCACATACACACACATACATGTGCACACACACACACACACACACAGTCAGTCTCTCTCTCTCTTTCTTTCTCTCTCTCTCTCTCTCTTTATGTCTCGCTCTCTCTTTCTCTCCTCATACTCCCTATGCCCATACACACACACACACACACACACACACACACACACACACACACACACACACACAATCTCCTCATACTCCCAGTGCCCGCCTGTCTGCTGTCCGTGCCGTGCCGGTATTCCCACTCCGGGAATGTTTGTCCGGACTGCTGGAGCACCACACACAGCCGTAGACTCCCACAGCTGGGGAGGAAGGAGCAAGAAAAGAGACCCAGAGACCTACAGGCCAAGTCACACACACACACACACCCACACACACTCGCTTTCTCTCTTTCTCAGAGACCCAGACACCAAGAGACCAAGTTACACACACACACACACACACACACACACACACACACACACACACACACACACACACACACACACACACTCGCTTTCTCTCTTTCTCAGAGACCCAGACACCAAGAGACCAAGTTACACACACACACACACACACTCACACTCACACACACACACAATCTTTCTCTATATAGTGCACCATATGTGACCCAATCTGGCAAAATGAGTCTAAAGTCGCAAATTCTAATGTTAAGGTACAGGCCAATATTGGTAGCAAACCTTAAAAACATATTTATTTTTTTATTTTTAATTTTTTTATGAAACAAAAGGCCTTCAAACACACCTCCCCACTTTTCATCATTAAGATAACTATGTTACGGTTAAAACCAGATAGTGAATCAGCAAATGTGCAGAACTAGCACACTAAACAGCACATTTCATAGTAGAGTGAAGTGAATTAAAGTGAATATTTTCAAAAGAAATATAGAATTAAAGTGAATATTTTCAAAAGAGCCATAAAAAAGTGAATATTGTCAAAAGAGCCATGGAATCATGGAATCATGTTGGCATGACAACCGGACATCAAAAGCAGGATGTGCTAGGCACATAGTCCTTATGGGAGTGAGAGCCGAAGACCATGGATGGGATGCTGGTGGAACATACCTCCAAAGAGGTCTGCAAATAACGTTTTGTTTTGTAATTGTTATGCTAACTCTAATGACAGACCTGGTCTTTCAATGGCCAATAGTTATAAAACACTCCAGACAGGAATGCTATGTTTACACACACACACACACACACACACACACACACACACACACACACACACACACACATTTAAAAACACCTTTAAACATGTTTTATTAATTTCGAAGAACACATACTGTATTTTACGTCCAATAAATACACAACATGGAAGTGTTTAAACAGGACTACAGGTCACATGGTTCAGTAAGGGTGCCTGACTTTTACAGCTAAGACAACAGGTCAGGTCTTTATGTAGCATGCTGCACAAATGCATTAGCAGTGGCGGTTCTATAGTGTTTTACGCCCCGAGCGAAACCAGCGCCACGTCTCAGTTCCCTTAGGGGGCGCCAATTTGCCGATTGCAGCGATATGACACACGGAGCTTTTTATTTCATTTTTTTTTCCCCAAGCACTTGTGGCGCCCCCCACGAAATGGCGCCCCGGGCGGCTGCCCTGTTCGCCTGTGCCTAAAACCGCTACTGTACAGTCCTGCGTATCCTACAGACCCAGGACACAGTCAAATGATCCATGAGTCCATTAAAAAGTCTCCCATACCCTACAAGTGCCGATACTGGGAGAGACTGGGCCAGTGCAAGCGGCGTGCCCACTAGCAAGATGCATGGAGTGTTGACAGTGAAGGCCAGAGTGAATTTGTTCAAAGTCAAAGTGAGCTTTATTGTTTATTGCACGCACAGAATTTGAAATTGCAGAAAACTATGTGTGTGCAAGCTGTACATGTGGTTTTTTCACAATAAAACTGTTCTTTAAGTCGTTCTTCTCTCTTGCGACGTTTGTGTGTTGCTTTACCGTCCATTTAAAAAAAAAAAGAAACGAGACAAAGGGAGAGAGAGAGAGCAAAACAGATAAGGGACTAAAAACAGTGATTCTGTTTATGGTCACTGAGGGACTGGAAATGGCATTTTAATGTTGATTGAGCAACAGATTAGCAGGAAATTACTGACAGCACCAAAGGCTTTCACAGTACTCAGGGTGACGACAACCCCTTTTAATGCATGAAAAATAGCAAATGCATAAACAGTGTGAGTGCGTCAGAAAACGGCCATTTGCCTGAGGCTCAAGCCGAATGTGTGAGAGTTGGCAGCCCAGTCTGTTAGCATGTTCTGAAATGCTATCAAGGCCTTCGAGGGCAGCTGGGCTAGGAAGGAGGAGACCAACAGCGTAGACTTACTTAAGGCACATCCTTCTCCTTGTGTACACTCTAGGATGCACTAGCTTTGCCTTGCCTTGTCACTCTGTGTTCCTTCACACTTCTGTTAGCTTATTGTGTCTTCCTGTTGTTAAGTCGCTTTGGATAAAAGCGTCTGCTAAGTCTAACGTAATGTAATGTATTGTTCTAATTTGTCAACAGAAGTGTGCCCCCTTTTGCAGAGTCTTGTCAATGGTGGTCACCCTAATGGGGTGTGGCCAGTGTGTTTCCATGACGACGTGCTCATTAGCGCTAGTCTGTCTGTGTCCAGGTCACAGTATAGTCTCCAGCTCCTTGTGGGACTCTGAGCTGCACTGGTCCTCCTCTGGCAGCAAGAGGGGCTCTGGCTCTGGGTCTCCCTTCACGAGCCCTTCCCTCTCCTCCTCCATGGCCTCCTGGCCCCACTGGCCTTCCTCTTTCCCAACACCAGGGGGCGCCGCCATGCCCGCTCGCGCCGCCCGCCTCAGCACCAGCTCCTGCTGCGTCACCGTGGCAACGGGCATCTCCGTGTCGCTGGGCACGTACCCGGGCAGGCTGCTGAGGGTGTGGTGGAGGGAGGAGGGGAGGAGGCGGGGTTGACCTTTGACCCCTGCACAGGCCCCGCCCATCAGAGGGATGCCCTTGGCCCCGCCCATGCTGAGGCACACGCTCTGAGTGGTGGCGTGTGACATCATGCCGCCATAGTAACAGCTCCCGCCCCCTCCGCTGCTGGTGACGCGCGCCTTCTGCTTCAGGTCCAGCGCCAGACTCCGCCTCAGCCACGCCTTCTTCACCTCCGCTTGCACCTGCATAACACACACACACACACACACACACACACAGACACACACACACACACACAGGCATGCACACACGCACACACATGCGCACACATGCACACACAGGCGCACACGCACGCACACACACACACACACACATGCATGTACACGCACGCATGTACACACACACACACACTTACATACACACACACACTTACACACATGCATGTACACGCACACACACACACACACACACACACGCATGCACACACATGCATGTACACGCACGCGCACGCACACACACACACACACACCCAGGCATGCACACAAACACCCATACGCAGAGATGTACCATATGGATATATAAAAAAAACAAAGAAAAAATACTTGCAATTATGGGTAACACAAAAGTTATTATCCAAATTTCATAATGAAAATATTTTCAATGATCTAATCTTCATAAGAAAAAACAAACAAGAAAAAAATGAGGAGGAAGCTGTAGCACTGTACCTCGCCATTGCAGAAACAGTAGATAAACGTGTGTTTGTATGTGTATTTGTTTGTGTGTGTGTGTGTGTGTGTGTGTGTGTGTGTCTGTAGCACTGTACCTCGCCATTGCAGAAACAGTAGATAAACGCCACAAAGAAGCCCTATAAGAAAAAAAAAGTATGTTTACACACATGTCCTATGCATGCCTTATATATATCCTATGCATGCTGTGTATGCCTTATACAGTACATGTCCTGTGTGTGCCTTATATATGTCCTATGCATGCTTTATATATATCCTGTGCATGCCTTATACAGTATATGTTCTGTGCATGTGTCATATACGTCCTATGCAT
>CM059287.1:2685170-2705170 GCA_030347295.1 Setipinna tenuifilis | reverse complement strand
TTTAACCTTCAGTGTAGGGTGCCAGGTACACACGCCACATACATCAACACACCCCTCCACCACCTATGCATGCACTATGTCACACACACGCACACACACACACAAATACAGACACACACACAAATACAGACACACACCCCAGATACATCAACCCACCACCACTTCACCACCTATGCATGCACTATGTCACACACACGCACACACACACACAAATACAGACACACACACAAATACAGACACACACCCCAGATACATCAACCCACCACCACTTCACCACGTATGCATGCACTATGTCACACACACGCACACACACACACAAATACAGACACACACACTCTAACCACAAAGCCCAGGGTCTAAAACGCCTATGCATGCACTACAGTATGTCTCACACACGCACACAGACACACAAATACAGACACACACACACACACACACACAAACACACCACACAAACCACACAGCCCAGGGTCTAAAACACCTATGCATGCACTATGTCGCACACCGACACACATAAATACAGACACACACAAACACAAGTGACATAGTGCATGAGTTTGCTTGTTTGTGTGTTTGTGTGTGTGTCTGTATGTGTGTGTGTGTGTGTGTGTGTGTGTGTGTGTGCTGTGAGTTATTGACTGTGCAGACAGCATGTGATTAATTCATTACTACCATTAGAAGCACTGGTGTTAAGCGCATGAAACTTGTCAGGGGATTCACATACACACAAATTGACACAGACACACACATACACAAACACACATACACACACACACACACACACACACACACACACACACACAAATACAGACACACACACAAACACAGACGCACACACAGACGCACACACACACACACACACACACACACACACACACACACACACACACACACACACACACACAAACAAAAGGCACATTTAAGTGTATTATGTGATACTATTACAGAAGCATCACTGTTCCCAAAGTTAAAATGCTTTCCTGGTAAACAGTGCTGAGAAGTCTGCATGTCTGTACACAAAATTACACACACACACACACACACACACACACACACACACACACACACACACACACACACACACAGACAAAGTCCGTGCACACACAGACAGACACACACACACACACACACATACAGGTTCTTCTTAGCAAATCCGCCCACAACCAGAAATCTTTTACACAAATGCGTTTGTTTGCTCCCCACAAAGGCGAGTCAATAAGGCCCATCATGTGTTATTGTACTTGAGTGAGTGGTGGCAGCACATTGCGCTGACAAAGGCATGGGATCGATTCCGCTGGTGACAGCATCAGAGCAGCCTGGCCCCGATTGGCCGGTGTGCTCACCATTGAGTCCTCCCCACCGTCAGACTCATTTTATGCCTCAGTGCTCACCCCTGCAGTGTGTGTGTGTGTGTGTGTGTGAGCGCATGAGTGTTTGCTGATAAAGACATAAATATTTTCACACTGAAGGCAAGTGGGGTTGAATAGTGCTCAATACTCTCCGAAGGAAGCCCAACACATCACCACACCACACCACCACATCACCACGCCACCACATCACACATTAACCATGCCACATCACACATCACCACATCACACATCACCATGCCAACACATCACATCACCATGCCAACACATCACATCACCACATCACACACCACCACACCAACACATCACATCACCACCACACCAACACATCACATCACCACCACACCAACACATCACCACGCTACATCACACATGGTAATAACTTCAGTGACTGTGGGGATCGCAGTCAACTTCCAGAAAACACCAATGCAATGCAGATAAGATAACAAAAGATAAGATATTATGAGAATTTATCCTAAAGGAAATTAGACTGTGCATGAAATATGATAAAAAAGTGAGTTTGAGTTATAAGCATTAACTTTCTCGGAACTGGATACCTTTGAAGTAGATCTCAAAAGAAAAGCTGAATTGCTGTTCATAGAATCTTAGAATAGAATAGAGTAGAATAGAATAGAATAGAGTACAACAGAATAGCAATGAATAGAATAGAATAGAATAGAATAGAATAGAATAGAATAGAATAGAATTTAGTAGAATAGAGTAGAACTGCATCAATTCCTTTGGAAGGTCCCTTCAGAGATATCTGGTCTATCTTATGTTAACAGGACAACAATGAAAATAAACACGGCATCCAACCAAAGTCCTGTTTAAAACAATGTCCCTGCCATATCCATTGACTGCACAGTCTATGGCCATATCGTCCTGTGTGGTACTGAGTCGTTCGCAAGCGGTTGAACATTCCAATAGAAAACAAATCAATTAAACTGACCCTGTTGTTGACACCCGCTTACACTGCATGCAGTTAGATCATGGTGATAATTCTTGTGCAGTTAGATCATGATGATGATTTTTGTGCATCTGAAAAGGCATTCACACACTGGCCAGCTGTACAGCAAGCATGAACAAAGCAACCGAGCCGTTCACTATTTTAAGCAAATCAGCAAGCCGTTTCAGCAGCCTGGAAGGCATGGGTGTAATTTGTTTGGGTGTTGGGATGAGATATCAACAACCTTCTAACAGCAAGATGAACTGTCCAATCCAAACGGATTCCAATTAAACTCCAATTAAACAATTAAACTGATACCTCAGGTAGACCTTACCTCTACAAGAGTCACCAATAGTGGGCTGCCCCACTAAGCAGACCATTACAGAGGACAGTCTCCACAGCAACACCTGAGCCAGTGGACCACTACTGTGGGAGGTGTGGAGAGGGATTTAACCTGCTGGGTTGACCAGCTATGATGTAGAACATCACACAAACACACACACACACACACACACACACACACACACACACACACACACACAGGCGAGCACACACACGCAGACGTGGGCTCTAACATGAATAAACAAGGGTGAACCCCTGCTAACAGAAGTTGCATGGCTGTGTGGGTGTGCATGCATACATGTGTGTCCTTTTGTCTATGTATGTGTGTGTTTGTGCAGATGCATACATGTGATTGTACGTGTTTGTGTGCACTCCATGTGTGTGTATATGTTTGGTTAAACGTGTGCATTGGAGACAAGGGGGGAGGAGGGGGAGGGGGGAGGGGGGAGGAGGAGCAAACGAGGTTAAAGGTCAAGCTTGCTTTCTGTCATATTGTCTGTCAGTGCTCTGTCCTCTCCGTTCCCTCCCAGCCTGAGGAATCTCACAGTTTGACTCCCCCTGCGGCCGGCGTCCTCGCGCCCAGACAAGGCCCTGTTGTGGCCGCGCCGCCACTCCTCCAGCCATCCTATAGACGGGAAGCGTGAGTCACCGTCATGCTCTGTTGTGTCACATGTCACGTGTGTTCTTCGTTCCTCTCCAGCGTGCTTTTACCAGCAAGCCCTCAAAGTCAAGAGGTGACAGAAAAAGAGCTTTTGCACACTGTATAAGTAGAAGACGGACGTTTTTATAGTACACATTTAAAAAAAGAAAATTAATTTTTGTACACCTGGTGTGTTGGAGAGACTAAAGTCTAGGGTAGTCTTAGTCTTAGGCCTCCCACACACTGCTCATTCTGCAAGCAAGACTCTGCACACTACACAATGGGCAGCGTGCAGGAGCTCTTATTTCTCTATACTATAAACTTTGTGAACACTTTTGTGTTCTAGTTATGCAGTGTGCATAACTACACCAGTCCTCACCTCTAGACTTTACTGGCTTTTATATACCTGCTAGGTACACAGTGTTTCATCTGAGCGCAACAAAACACTCTTCTAGAGCAACAAGCACCTAATACAGACACAGGAACGTCACCTCTCTGTGCTTGGCTGTGTTTCATCTGAGCACAACAATACACTCTTCTACAGCAACAAGCACCTACAGTAATACAGACACAGGAACGTCACCTCTCTGTGCTTGGCTGTGTTTCATCTGAGCACAACAATACACTCTTCTACAGCAACAAGCACCTACAGTAATACAGACACAGGAACTTCACCTCTCTCTGTGCTTGGCTGTGTTTCATCTGTGCACAACCATACACTCTTCTACAGAAACAGGCACCTAACACAGACACAGAAACGCCACCTCTATGCTTGGCTGTGGGATCAGAGTCGGACAGGAAGGAAGGGAGGCTGAAGAGGCTGTTTGTTGGTCCTGAAGCTTCTGATGGACCAGAGGTGTTGCACGGCACCCAGAGGTGCCAGTCAGTCTGACCTCTGAAGTGGGCTTCACAGCGCCAGCCGAAGTCACATAGAGCAGCCGCTCGAAAACCACATCAGTCTCAGTCGCTCTCATCACTCATCCACACGGCCATTAGGCCCACAAGACAAGACCAGACCTGTCGGCATCCAGAGCCGCTTTTTGTACCTGCTCAGGTTCACGGCAGTAATCATCGAGCACACAGTCGCCATGAAGCAATCAAAGAAGGCAAAGATAAGTCTAACACAATGTCCACCTAGGAGCACTTCCTGGATCCAAAAGTAGTTTTGAGGTGCTCTTTGGATGGGATTTAGGATTTGGAATTTGAGTTAGACAAAACACCAAGAACAACTCCAAGGCTTTTATAGCTTTGGCTTTGTCATGTAAACCTTTAAAAGACTCTGACGTGTGTTAGCAATGAAGCCTTCATCAGAGAGCCAAACAGTTCTCACAATAGACTGTTATGCATTATAGCAATCATGCCTTTATCAGAGAGCCAAACAGTTGTCACAAGGAAAGAGGTTCACCAGTCAGACACTTCCACCTCCACAAAGGCATATCTAGCTGATCGACGTGGACTTGGAGGCCACAATTCTCTTCTATGTCATGGACAATGCTTTCCAGTAGTTGAATAATAATAAAAATAATAATGAAAGATATGTGAGAATTGGTGTATACAGCACGGTAGTGTTTAACAAGATCAGGAAATACAACACTCTAATGCCTACAAGGTGTGCAAAGTAAACAAGTCAACATCATTGTCACTTTGCAAACAATCACAAAGTGATAAAGGACACCTTCTGCATCACACAATTCCTTTCCATATATCGTCTTACCTACTACGTATTACATTTATTACATTTCTATTACATTTATAATAATTAATGTTCATGTCGAAACCCAATTATTTTAACCCATGCATTTCTGTGTTGTCATTATTCATAAAAAGTATTTACAAAACCATAAATGACACTTGCACCAGACAGTCAAAGTATTCCTTAACATGCACTTGCATGTGTTCACTAACTTTATATCAAGACTGTCCAATTTATGGGGTAAACTGATTGCTTTTGGTCCGCCATGCTAAAATTATAGGCATATAATAGTTTATTATATTGCAATATTGGCCCACACTCCTTCCCCCTGATTCAGCGTTGACCCTTTACTGAGAAGAATTTGGACACCCCAGCTTTATATGCTAAAATGCTTGACTGTGACTGTGAGTGTATAAAACATGTTTTTGGTCCCACAATATTTAACTTAACATCTACACACACACACACACACACACACACACACACACACACACACACACACACACACACACATTTATGTGAGACTACAGGTTGAAGTTGAACAGTGTTTATATTCAGGTGTCCTGACTGAATGAGGAGTTCCTTTAAATTCATTATTTAGTATTTTTATGATGGTTTTGATTATGACCGCAGCTCCTGGTTTCATTTGCAAATGCCTGCAATAAATAGATATGTTCTTCACATTTTTAATTTCTATGCTATTAAGATATTGCCCTGTGTAGCAGTTGTTATGCATCATTTTGATCAACTTTTAATTTTTTTTTTTTCTTGTGACAGTTCACACAAAATTCATACAAAATGTGATTATTTTATAATGCAAATTAGATGTATACTACATCGCCTGGATGGTTAAGTGCAATTTAATTTTATGTTGCACCAACCTTTGTCAGATCTGTTCAGATCTCTGCAACACACAACAGCAGCAACAACAACAACAACAATAACTACTACTACTGCAAAGACACAACAAACAAACAAAGTGCTTAGCTCAACTCACCAATGCCTTTGCGGACACCAGGATGTAGCAGACGAGAAAGGCTCCCACTCCAACCCAACCTGACATGCTGGTGGTTCCCATGTGCTTCCCGTCCTGAGTCTAGCGACAGCACCTGTGCTCTGCCTCCCTGTCTGTCTGTCTGTCTGTCTGTCTCTCGGCCCGAACACCCCCCACCCCCCCACTCCTCTGCGGACGGTCGTGTTCCCCTTAGGGTGACAGGAGAGGTTCTGGTCCGACCGCCTGAAAACCTGCCGAATCTCTGAACATCTCTCCCAGATCCAGCGCTGTCTCTCCGCTCCAACACACACACACACACACACGCGCTGAATGAGGTGCCTGAAGGTGTGAATGGACTGAATTGTTTTTGTTTTCTTTTTTTTTATCTTCCACCAGTTCTTCTTCTTGGAGAAAAGTGTGCCGTGGTGATCCTCAGGCCCAGCTGCATTCCTCCTGGTGGAGTATAGTTGTGATAAAACAGATGATAAAATCCCAGTCTTCTTCTGTGAGTGAGCTATACAGCGCTGAGGTGGCTCAGTCAGCAGTCTCTAGCCATGTGTGCAGTCCATGCTCCTGATCCTCCACCGAGTGCAGTGCGTGTGTGTGTGTGTGTAAGGAGAGAGGTAGGTGTGTGTGTGTGTGTGTGTGTGTATGAGAGCGCCTGTGACTCGTGTACTGTCTCTCTGTGTCCAACCTCTGCTCCTTCTCTTCAGACGTCCACCAAGCTCACCCACCCCCACCCCCTCCCCATACACACACACACACACACACACGCACAGACACTTTCTATTCCTCTTCTTTCTCTCTCTCACACCCCCACTCCCTCCCACCCCCATCTCTTTCACACACACACACACACCTCATCTGTCGTACTCTCTTCTTGTATCTCTCCCCCTCTCTCTCCCTTTCTCCTGCTGTCTCTCTCTCCCTCTCTCTGTCTTTCTCTCTCTCTCTCTCTCTCTCCTGTTCTCTCTCTCTCTCTCTCACTCTCTCTCTCGATGATGTATGGGGTCTTGTGCCCTCCTCCTATGTTCGAGACGCCTGCAGTGTTTGCGTTGGGAGTTGACAGAGCTGGCTGCTCTTTACCTTTGGTTCTCGGTGACGGGAAGTGAGTCAGGGAGTCAGTGGTCAGTCTAACACGGAGTTAAACGCCACGCCAGTCAGGACCCTATGACTGTCACACACTCATACCTTCACTTGACTGCCTGCCTTAAAAATCACAGTGACTCAGTGTACAACGTCTGACAATGAAGACTGTGAAAGGATGAAAAAAATGGATTTACGTGCATGGCAGCTTGTTTGTGTGTGTGTGTGTGTGTGTGTGTGTTTTATTTTTGTTTAAAATCTTTTAGAGTTTGCAGGGTAGGGAATTGTTGTCACAATTTAATTTATTTATTTATTTGGTTAATCTTTATCATCTATATGATTTATGCTTTTACCATCTACTGTTCTTTGGTTTTTTACAATGCGCTATAGAAATAGCCTATATTTCTCTTGCCTTGCACTTGCCGCGGCTGGGGCGCCATCGTATGGCTGACAACTTATGGTGTGATGACTTTTATTTTGAAACACAGACGTTCGTTAACTTGCAGGATATCCCATGTGTGGCACTGTCAACAGCCTTGTGGGAGGGCAACGCTGTGAGTTTTGTCTCATGATCACCTATCTAACAGCCGCACAAAGCTATTATTTATAACAATAATTATACTCTTGCAAATGCTGCCGTTACACCTTAAAAGCGGCGTTTTGTGCTCATTTCAAGGCATGCACAATATTAGAGGTAGCTTCAACTGTCAGTGATCATGGACGTCAAGTGGGCTGATGTGAGAAACACTTGTAGTGCTCAAACACAGAATGACTGTGGTACAAAGTGATTCTGGACAGTAATAAACACCAGTGTTGGTCACCTCGCTCACTTTATTGTGTAAGTTTGCTTCGCGTGTTAGCTCACTTTATTTCGTACTTCAAGGGCAATGGTGCTTGGCGCTGTGCTGTTGGGGTTCTTACCTCATTCCTGCCGGGTAGCAGCGCTGAGCCACGCGTATATGGTTCCGAGAATCAGCTGCGTCACTGCTGTCTGCGCGAATGTAGTCTCCAGGCGGGAGTTACGGCCAGTCCGGACCATCCATCACTCTCCGCCTGTGTGCGCCGGACACAACAAATGGTCCAAAGTGAAAGATGTCAAAATCCCACGAGATCACGAACGATCACGGATGATGGCCAAGCTGTCCATGATGATTCGGCTAGCAGTAAGAGGTAAGCTTGTGTGTGTGTGTTTGTGTGTGTGTAAGAGAGTGAGTAAGGCAAGGGTTTATTGACAGATCTATCAGAACACACACACACACACACACACACACACAAACAAACAGTAGCTCATGTCATCCATGTTTCAGCAGGGCTCAGATGCAGCAGCATACTAGAATCCCCTTATGCCAAAGGCTAGCACACATCCTGTGTGTGTGTGTGTGTGTTTGAGAGAGAGCATGAGTGTAATTACCCTGGAGAAGAGAAGAGTGTGTGTGAGAGAGAGTGAATATGTAAAGTTAGGGTTCATTGACAGATCTGTCAAAACACACACACAATATGCATTAGCCCATGCTATCCATGTTTCAGCAGTGCTTAGATAAAGCAACACGCTGGAATTCCCTTATGCCAAATGCTAGCACACCTTGTGTGTGTGTGTGTGTGTGTGTGTGTGTGTGTGTGTGTGTGTGTGTGTGTGAGAGAGAGAGCCTGTGTACTTACCCTGGAGGAGAGAGAGACAAAGAGAGAGAAAGACAGACAGACAGACAGACAGACAGTGTGTGTGTGTGTGTGTGTGTGTTCACCCAAAGGGCTCATCATGTTGAACCCCCTTGTTTGTCTCCGCCTGCAGAGGGAGGGGCCAACCCTGAGTACAACGCGAGTCTGGCGCAGGTGATCGAGCAGTGCCGCAGCAAGAACGTCCCCAAGGCCACCATTGAGCACGCCATCAAAGGAGCCGTGAGTGCACCACCACACCCAGCCCCATAGGGGGCGCCATTGAGCAGGCATAGCCATTGAGCACGCCATCAGGGGCATCGTGAGTGCACCAGCACACCCAGAAGCATAGGGGGCGCCAGCGTGCCAGCATAGCAATGCCTCACACACTGCTCCTAATGCCAAAATCACACAGTTTGAATTACGGGTGCTACTGGCTCTCTGAAGAGACCAGTATGGCAGGGTTCACCCTGGCCATGGCATGGACCATTGTCCCAGTTACTGAGCACCAAGACTACAAACAGCCCACCCTACAGCAGACACCTGCAGTAGAATATGGCATTGGGCACTGGTGCTACAGGCTCTGGCTACATAGTGGGGTAAAGCTCTCCAGTAGCAAGATACAAAGCTCCCACCACACCAAGCAAAAACTAAAGAGAGTAAAATTGACTTGTGTACAACAACACAAGCATGTTAAGGCAAACTGTGGAAACTACCACTGTACTACGTAGGTCTAACCTACTCTTCAAGGGCTTGCCAGGCTTGAGGCTACTTTAAACACTAAACTCATTAGTCTACAGCAGCAACGTCAAGAACTAAACCTACTACAGCACACTGAAATGTACCCCCACCCGGAGTTACCCTCAAACACCCACAAAAAAGGCAAAATAATAAAGCAACAGAAAAACAGGTACTCTAATGGTAGGACAGCTACAGCCATCCAGCTGGAGCCCTCTACCTACACAGAGATTTCAACAAATAATCAAGGTTAAAACCAAGACAAATATGGGGATGCACACCCACACAAACTACAACACAACAGAAGGAGCATGGTGAGAGCTTCAAGGACAGTGAGAGAGACTGACTAAGGCTTTTCTAGCCACACAGACACAGGTGTAACTGATCAGCTGATTAAGTCCCAGTCACCACCCAAAGGCTGTTGCACTGCCACTGCAAGGCCTTTTGGGGTGCAGAGGGACGTAACAAATGCTAAATGTAAACGGTAGTACCTAGTACCCCCCATAAAAGGTACTACCCCCCAATTATTAAGGGGTAATTTACACTGCAAAATCGTATTCTTCTTTTGTAGGGCCCAAGACTTCTAGCAGTGGCCCTGGCAGGTCATGGTGGAAAAGTTTGATAGTTTCGGAGGAAAGATAAATAAAAAAAATCCGTCTTTGCTAGTATCGTGTCTACATGTTTTAGTGTGTTGAAAGGAGTTACTGAGGCACAGAAATACATTCCTTCAAAATTGTTTTTATCTTTGTTTTGCTCCAACTCTCTGTCCGTTGTCTCCCTTTGTCCTCTTTCTATTTGTTCTCTCTCTGTTTCTCTCTGTCCTTTCTCCTTTCTCCCTATCCTCTCCATCCCTTTCTCTATTCCATCTCTCTCTATCTTATCACTCTCCAATTTCCTGCTTACTGTCTTTGTCCTCTCTCTCTCTCTGTCTCTGTCTGTCTGTCTCTCTCTCTCCCTCTCTCTGGCAGGACAAGTCCAAGTCCAGCCTTCAGTACCTGTATGAGGTCCGAGGTGCGAGCGGCTTCATGGCGCTGGTGGAGGTTCTGACGGACAACCAGAAACGCTCCAGCTCTGAGATCAGGCAGATCCTCATCAAGAACGGGTCAGAAAGCCACACACAGTACTATTCCACTACACACACCACACACAGTACTATACCACTACACCGCACTACACACACTACACACAGTACTATTCCACTACACACACCACACACAGTACTATACCACTACACCGCACTACACACAGTACTATTCCACTACACCGCACTACACACACCACACACAGTTTTCCACTATACCGCCCTACACAGCCACACACAATACTATAACACTACACACACCACACACAGTACTATTCCACTATACATACCTCCCTACACAGTCACACACTATACCGCCCTACAAAGCCAAAAGGCCGTAACTGCATAATTTGTCAAAGTAAGTTTAGACTGAAACTGACTAAATCTCTTGCTTCTTCCCATTTAGAAACTACACAAATGCCTGACCACTATTATTGTCTTCAGATTACCTCTTCCTCAGATTTTTGTCTGTTTGATTTAAAGACGGTGTGTGTGTGTGTGTGTGTGTGTGTGTGTGTGTTCCACAGGGCGGCTATCTGTGACGGGGCGCGGCACAGCTTCTCCAAGAAGGGCGTTGTCATGGCGACGCGGGGCGAGCTGTCCTCGGACGAGGCTCTGGAGCTGGCCATCGAGGCGGGAGCAGAGGACGTCAAGGAGACGGAGGATGAGGAGGAGAGGGCAATGCTGCAGGTGTGTATACGCACACACACACACACACACGCATACACATGCACACACACACACACACACATACACACAGGAAGGACAGGTAGTGTGTAGCACAACCAGCAGTGATCCACCCCCCCATTACATGAACGTCTGTTTTTACTGTAGATTTACAATCACAACACACATTACAACAGTATCTTTTGAAATCACTTTCAGCATACAACCCTCAATAAGTATTTAGCCACAATATATGTAGTTTTTAACTGAACATGCATACAGTGGCTTGGACTGTAGTGTATGCCTTAAAGAGTGTTACGATTATGAAGATATATAACAGCTGGTGATGAGTAGCTGTTGATAATGTTGCTGCAGCCTAACTAATTGCCCCCACCCCCCTGTAGTTCATCTGTGGCATGGCGGAGATGCGGGGGGTGCGTGAGGCGTTGGACAGGCTGGGCGTGAGCACCGTGTCCTCAGGCCTGGAGTACGTCCCCACGATGGGCGTGCTGCTGACCCAGGATCAGCTGAGGGATGCCCACCGGCTTCTGGAGGCCGTCAAGGACCATGTGGATGTGGTGCGTGTCTATGACAACATCGAGGCCGAGGACTAAGTGCCTTTCTGCCTGTCTCTTCTCTCTTCTCTCTCTCACTTCTCTCGCTCTCTGTGAAGGGAAGAAGACAGAGGGATGGAGGAAGGTCGAGGACTAAGCACCTCTCTGCCTTTCTCTTCTCTCTCTTTCTCTTCTCTCTGAGGGGAAGATGACAGAGAGATGGAGGAAGCACAATTGAGAGAGGGAGGGAGAAACTGACAGATTGATTGATTGATTGATGGATGGACTGATTAATTGATTGATTAATTGATGGACAGACTGCTGGAGGAAAAGACGGGTGGCATCCAAAGGTGGCAACACACATGAACAGAGTTGGAACGCTTGGAACTTAAGGATTCTGGAAGGACTAAGTTCCAGAATGTGCAGACAGAGGAGGGTTCCGGAATGCAGAATCCTGAGGACATTCTGCTGTGTTGAGCTGAAGCTAAAGGTTAAAGGCCAATAAGTGCTTCTGTCCTGTACAGTTCAAAGTCAGGACTGTGATGTTATGTCATTTATTTATGTCAGTAATCCAAGCCAAAGCCATCCTGCTGTCACATGTGTGAACTGTGGCCATGGTTTGTTTGTCTGGCTGCGGGTGTTGGATTGAGTGACAATGAAAGAGTGAGAGGACGAGTGATTGTGACCTGCACACGTTTAAACTGTGTTCTCAAAATAAAAACTGATTTTGACTTATTTACTCTCCTTCGTCTGGTCAATTTATATAAACATATGTATATATCAAGGATTGAAATTGGCAGCAGCCAAATGCTGGTGAAATGTATAAGTGGCTGGTAGATTAGGGACCCAAAATAAAGATTTACTGTTGAGTGGGTGGTGAACATATTACCATTTATTTGTCAGTGTCAAGTTCATTTCCAGCCCTGGTATATGTCCATAAACACTGACTCACAAAGTTTGACATGTAGAGAGAGCAACACGGTTATTTCAGAAATACATAAAAGTTCCACGGCAGCCAACAGCGGAAGTGGGAAGGTCACAGAGAAAGGTCGTCTGTTCTGATCTGGAAAGTGGGTCAGAATTCCGGTAGCAACTGCCCCTCCCGCCCCAATCCCTCCCCCCTCTCGCCCCCCCCACCCATCATATGAATGCGATGACCCATCAGCGGGTCGATGCAGCATCGCATTAACAGCTGCGGCGTTGCTTCTTGTATCTGCATGCAGGCCATCGACTGGTCGGCACCAGGCATCGATGTGTTTGGTGTCGTCGATGTTTCATTCATGCCATGAAGCCTGTTTCAAATGAGCTCCACGTCCTCGCCATCGCCATCGTGATCTCTCTGGCCCGTCCACAGTGCAGCACAGTCCCATAACCTTCATGTCCACTCTCAGGAGCTCACCACCCACCCCCTCCTTTGGGTGGCTTTATAAACGTTTTTCCGTTTGTTTGTTAGAATAGTATTTTTCCATGAGTTGTTTATTTCTGTTGTGTGTTGACTATTTTCATTTCTATTGACTGCAGTGCAGTGAGTGAGTGGCCTGGACCATAGCATCCCATTGATTAGTCCACAGGAACAGCAGATGGATGGATGGATGGATGGAGTGAGAGAGAGAAAAAAAGAAGAGAGAAAGATAGAGAGAGAGGGAGAGAGAGAGAGAAGCAGAGAGAGACATAGACAGAGAGAGTTAGATAGAGAGAGAGAGAGAGCGCAATCCATCTCTTTGTTTTCTCTCCTCTCCTCTTTTGGGTTGGATCCAAGCGAGAGTGCTCAACCCGGGAAGAAAGAATCTGTTCGAACAGGAAGACAGAATCTGTCCGGAGAGTAAACAGGAAGTGCAAACATCTGCGAGCGGCGAGGTGTCGGTCGGCACGTCTGAAGTGATCCGGAACATTCCACTGCCGTGGCCACGGAACGCTCGGACAATGGGAGCCTTGCGTAACCCGTGCGTAACCCCGGCAACCCTCGTGTTGCGTGCTGCCAAGAGTGACTCCTAAACACGCCGCTGCTGTGCTTCTCATTAGCCACACGTCTGCCAAGGTCAACCCGAAGGTCAACGACAGCACCACCACCAACCACCTGTGTGTGTGTGTGTGTGTGTGTGTGTGTAAGTGGGGTGGGGGGCTTCTCACAGGCTGAGGAGAAGCAGACCCCTCTACTAGTGTTTTCTCTGTGAGTGGCGGACAGATCTACGGAGGTAAACAGGACACTAAGACGCTGGGAAGATCAGACCTTTTCAGCCTTTTCAGACCATCTTAGAGTCAGGAGCCTTCAGACCAGGCCAACCGCACCTCTGCACCTAGAGTAAGGTAAGACTTTTTGTTTGTTTTTTATATATAGATCTTTAGCATACTATGCTGTTTGTCTTGTTTTCTATTTTACCCTACGGATTGCTGGACCTCTGGTGAATTACTTGGGGCCTTTAAGTCCAAATGAAGCAGCAATACGAGTACTAGACATTTTAAACCCTTAAAACAGAATAGACTTCAGTTTACGTCTGTGTTTTACACTCAATTGTATGGCAGTTTAAAATTCTAAAGTGAGTCTCATGACATATTGTGGTCAGTACATGCTGTATATATTGTGTGCATTGTAACCATTTACCTGGTGGGCTGCCCAACAGGAACATGCCTACCATCACATATGATTAACACCACCATCATCATTTGCACTAGATGATAACAAAGTGGTGTTCCTAACCTCGCTGTTGCACATTCTATTCTATTCTATTCCATCTATTTGCCTGGCTGATGGAGCTTGGTCTGACAAACCTCCAATAGACAGGAAGTTCTCAAATGTTTCAATGGGTAGTGTTCATTTTTCATTGGTTCCAGATTTTTCCCGACCATGAAGAACTGAGAATAGATAGCTTGGCCAGACTGACTTGAATGCGAAATTCAATGTAGCACCATGAGGAAACAGATTTCTTTGTAGCTGTCAGATAAGCTGTGTCGGTTTATTTGTTTGTTTGACTTTTCCAAGAAACTCCAGCTGTGATTGGTTGGCCAGCACTCCATGCCCTGGGGGAGATCTGGGATTTGCCCTACTCCCAGAAGCACATCTCTGATTGGTGGTATTGACAGAAGAGCGGTGACTGATTGGTTCAGACAAGGATTGCTGCACCCTGATTGGTCGGTTGGAGGTGGGTGTGGCCAGGATAACTGTGCCACAGTGATGAGGGAGGACTGGGAATGCCAGGTAACAGTACCTATCCCCTCCTCTCCCCTTTCTCTCTTTCTCTCTCTTTTCTTTCTCACTTTCTCCCTTTCTCTCTTTCTCCCCCTATCTCTCTCTCTCTCTCTCTCTCACATACACCCAAACACACACAACAGAAGTCCAGTTGTTTTTCAACATCTTACACACACGCACACACACACACACACACATACACACACACACACATCCTGTACTCGCACTTGTCCATGCTGTCTGTTTATCTGCCCATGTGCATTCTGCTAATTATTAGCCAAACAAAAGCTACAAGCTACAAAGCTACAACATTTGACCCACTATTGAAAGAATGTTTAGAAGTGTTTTTCATTTCACGTCATTCTCTCTCTTCCCCACCTGCATCCCTGACGTCCTGCAACCCCTTGACCTCCGCAGGCGTACCGTCCGGTTCTCTGAGTTCCTCTTCGGATTCCGTCTTCATGAAGTGTTCTGGTTCTCACCGGTTCCCCCTGCGGGCCTTCAGCCTGCGCCGCTCGGAACGTGACGCCCCCCCAGGCTCCCCCGACCCCTCCGCCGCCACCCCCCCCATCCAGCTCGTCACCCCCCCCAAGGTGAAGGAGCGCACAGAGAACCTGACAGAGAAGGTCACGCAGGTACGGTGTGGAGCACACCTGCAGGAATCGGTCATTGGCACTACACCTGTGAGACATACACATATCTAAACATCACTACACCTGTGGGAAATACACATACCTGATCAGTCATAGCATTACACCTGAGAGACATATACATACCTGAACATCACTACACCTGCGGAAAATACGCATACCTGATCAGTCAATGGCATTACACCTGGTAGGCATACACATACCTGAACATCACTACACCTGCGGAAAATACGCATACCTGATCAGTCAATAGCATTACACCCGAGACATACACATACCTGAACATCACTACACCTGCACAAAATACACCTGATCAGTCATAGCATTACACCTGAGACGTACACATACCTGATCAGTAATGCAGATATCGTCTGAAACAGGAAGGGTGTTAAACACACCTGTAAGAGATACAAAATAGAAATAACTGATCATTATTACCCGTATAAACTGATCATTACTGCAGGTAATAACTGATCGTTAGTGCAGGTGTAGTCTGTAACACAGGTATGGTGTGAAGCGCATCTGTTAGAAGCAGCAAAGACAAAAATCTGACCATCAACTCAGGTACACTACTCACAAAAAAGAGCAATGTCTCGATAACTTGTCAATTTTTAGGTGTCGTCTTGGTCTCATGATGTCAAAATGTGAACAGCATGACGGGAAGGACTGTTTAAATACCAATTTTAATTGAACAAGGAAATGTATTGGTGAAATTGGTCAATTTATTAATAAATTGTGAATTTAAGTGCCTTGTTACGGAACAGCAAGATCAAAACTGCTGCAAAAGAGCAAATTAGAAATAATTTGTAAAAGTGTTTTTTTTGCCTTTGGAACACACTTGTCACCTCTCCAACACTGCTTAAATAAGCTAAATAAGCTCTCAAACACTGCTTAAATAACCCTTTCAATCTGAGGTGAAGACTGAATAAACAGCAACTTTTGCAAAGGTGTTCCTGTTCTTGGAGAGCACTGTAACTTTTGGATTCTAGATGGTCCTTTCAACTCTAGAAGATTCTAGAATGACCTTTTTTTAGACATTGGAGTTCTGGAACACTCTAAAATATTCCAACAGCAGCCACTTGGAATTTGGAAAAGTGATTTAGATTCTGATTCTGATACTCCCTTCTAAGCCCCACCCCCTTGTTTTCCTCAACTGCCCTGCGAGTGAGTCAATGTCACGTGGAAACACACACACACACACACACACACTCACACTCACACACACACACACACGCGCACACACACACACACACACACACACACACACACACACCCACACCCACACACAAACACACACACACACTGCAGTTTTTTAAAAGAGACAAGGGGGACACACACTCTGCTATTTTTAACCGAATTGACAGGAAATGAGTTCTGTGGAGCAGATATATGCTCCAGGTTACTGAGGAAGTGCTTTCCACATCCCCCCGCCCCCTCGCTGTGGTGGTGTGGGATGGGGATGGGGGATGGGGGGTGGTCGACGGTGGGGTAGGAGGTTGGCGGTGTGAGGTGTGAGGTGTGGGGTTGGGGCGGGGGCGGGGCAGATCATCATCGATGTGAGGGCACCATCACTGGCACGTGGGGTAGGGGGTTGGCAGTGTGAGGTGTGGGGTTGTGTCAGGGGCGGGGCAGATCATCATTGATTGTTGGCACGTGGGGTGTGGGGTTGGCGGTGTGCGGTTACAGTTAGTTGCGGGGGTGGGGCAGATCATCAGTCCGAGGGCGCCATCATTGGCACGTGGGGTTTGGGGTTGGGGCACGTGGGGTGCAGTGTGCGGGCGCTTTTAGTGGAAACATCGTTAGGGCAGTGGTGCGGAGGGATGAGGGGCCATAGGAGATGCCCCACAGCCAGCCAGCCAATCAATGGCCAGCAGCTGCCCCCCGGCCACCATGGCCCTGGCCCTGGCCAACCACCATTGTGTCACTGTACAAGCGTGTGTGTGTGTGTGTGTGTGTGTGTGTGTGTGTGTGTGTGTGTGTGTGTGTGTGTTAGTTGACAACATTGTGTAGTTATATGATGTTGTGTGTGTGTGTGTGTGTGTGTGTGTGTGTGTGTGTGTGTGTGTGTGTGTGTGTATGTGTTGGTCACACATTGTGTAATTATACAGCCGTGTGTATGTGTGTGTGTGTGTGTGTGTTGGTTGACACTATTGTGTCATTTTACAGGGATGTGTGTTCAGTCAACCCCATGAAGCTGTCTGAAATCTCAACATCAGTGTTTAATAACCAGCCTCTCCATCATGTTGCTATTGACAATGACCTATGACCCTAGCCTGTGTCAAGATCCAGTGTTAAGGTTATTAGCCTCCTAGTCTGGCTCAGGTAAAAATGGCCCATGTGGGACAACACATGTGCACACACACACACACACACACACACACACACACTCACTATATATACGTATACACATGGACTTATACATCATGCATGGACAGGGATGATATATATATATATATATACACACGCATGTGCACACACACATGCGGACTCACTTCACTTCACAAGCTCAGCTGCTGCCTGCTTCTGTTTCGGAAGTGTGTGTGTGTGTGTGTGTGTGTGTGTGTGTGTTTGGGTGAGAGACTGTGAGGGGACGTGTCTGTTCTGTTCCAATGCTGCGTATTGGTGTTGGGTGTGAGGCAGCCTGTGTGAGTGAGGGTGTGTGTGGGTGTGTGTGAGTGAGGGTGTGTGTGGGTGTGAGGGTGTGTGTGGGATTGTGGACTGGCCCCTGGTCATTCCGAAGTCCATGTGTTTGGAAAAACACACCAAGACCAACCAGGAGTTTCAGAACTGGATTAAGATTCCAAGACACGCCACTCTAAGGACCTGGACACTTTTATCTTCCTCCATCCAGCTTTGTCTATCCCTCTCTCTTTTCTCTCTTTTTCTATCTATCGATCTTTGTTTGTTGTTTCCCTCGCTGGTCCTTGTTCTGCACTGGTACTGAGCGGAGAGCGGAGGGCAGGAAAAGACTCGCAGGATTAGAACACAATAAACGGAAGCAGGTGCCGCTGGACAGATGCTGGACATCACCGTGGCAACCTCGGTCACCGCGGTCACTGTCCTCGCATTCCACCTCTGCCCTCACATGCAGAAACTCTATCCTGCACCTGTGGGACTGGGAAGAATCGGGAATACTGGAGTCGTAGGCTCGTCAGCATGGTCAGTGGCGTTTTCCGTAATCGGGAATTTGGTTCAAGGATTTTTGTTTACCACAAAGTGTGTGATGCTGCGAGTTTTTTTTTCTTTCTTTTCCTTAAATGACATCTGTTGTTTGGAGGCTGAAAGTGAGGTAATGGACAGAGGTAGCACACAGGAATTTCAAACTTTCAGGAGCAGAGTGTTGTTGACGTATTCGTGGGATCTGCTATAGTGTTTATCTGTCATGTGAAAGAAACACTGTGAAAAACACCTCCTGGTTATGCAGTATGCAGCTCTATTGTGTCAATAAAATCACATACAACTGGCTCTTATCACTTGCTGTACGTCCAAATGTGCTGCTGTTGGTTGTTGTTCTTGCCTTTTACGTTTTTTGGATTGAAACTCTCAGTAGTTTCAGGATTGTTTGTATGTTTAGTAGTTGGATTGATACTTTTAGTAGTGGCATTGGCAGTTTCCATAGCTGGTCTGATAGATGTCGACAGGACACCCAGATACTGCTGCTGAGGTGAGTTAAAGGACATTGTGGTCCTGTTGAGCACTGTTGAGTGTCTGAATCAGTAAATGCCTTGCAAAGAAAGTTAGTTGTGCTGATTTTGTCTTGTTTGTGGGCCTTGGCAGCTTTGTAGTCAGAATAAATGATTATTTCATAATTTGGGTTCATTGACTTGCTTTATTTGATTATTTTATGCTTTGGGTTGGTTTGCCTGCTCCTGATGAGTTAGATAAAGCATGTTTAATAGGGTTTGTAAAATACTCTTTTGCATGTTACTATTTTGCATCAAGGGCCTTTTAAGTAAAAGGAAATAGCTGTTTATATCATGATTGTGTACAACTACAGCAGATTTAAATGAGCATGGACTAGAACAGCCGCGATTCTAATTCTGGACCGCGGGACATTTCCAGCATGGTTTCCTCATGAACTGTGCTGTTATTGATTTCTAAGAGCCCCCGTGTTTGTTGATGCGATACAGCCTGAGCAACACCACTCCATATTCAGGCTTCACCACACACGGTTCATTAACAGCCCACAGTTCACAAAGGCTCACAACACACTTATTTACACACAACACACACATACATATATTTAACACACATATACAGTATGTCACAAACGTGAGTACACACCTCACATTTTTTATGATATCTTTCCATGGGAAAAGTCTGAAGATATAACACTTTGTACAACATAAAGTAGGCAGTGTACAGCTTATATAACAGTGCAAATTTGCTGTTCCCTCAAAATA
>CM059287.1:2657963-2685070 GCA_030347295.1 Setipinna tenuifilis | reverse complement strand
TCCACTCCCCTCCTTCTCCCCTCTCCCCTCCCCTCTTCTCCTCCCCTCTCCTCTCCTCCCCTCCTCTCCTCTCTTCTCCCTCTCCTCTCCTCCCCTCCTCCCCTCCCCTCCTCTCCTCTCTTCTCCCTCTCCTCTCCTCCCCTCCCCTCCCCTCCTCTCCTCTCCTCTCTTCTCCCCTCCCCTCTCTTCTCCCTCTCCTCTCCTCCCCTCCTCTCTTCTCTTCTCCCCTCTCTTCTCCTCTCCCCTCCTCTCCTCTCTTCTCCCCTCCTCTCCTCTCCTCTCTTCTCCTCCTCTCCTCTCTTCTCCTCTCCTGTGGGCCTGGTTCTGGTTCTGGTTTTGTTTGTGCCCCCAGTCCAGGGTCTGTACCAGTACTGGCCCGACCATCCGGCCCAGTTTCCCCAGCGCCACTGGAGGTCCTCCTCAGTAAGGGCCCCCCACCCCCCCTCCTGCTCGCCCGACCGACCCGGAGAACTACAGGCCCGACTGGAGCTACTGCAGAGCCAGCTCAACAGGTGTGTGTGTGTGTGTGTGTGAAAACAAAACCAAAACCGAACTGCTGGCACCTGACAAAATCCCCCAGGGAGTTGAGGCTTACCTTGGCCTTGCCGTCAGGGTTCAGCAGCCTCCTTCTCAGAAGAGTTCGCACATGTAGTATTCCTCCTTCAGAGGGCTGTTCAGTTTTGGTTTTAAGTATTCGTACAGTTTATTTATTTAAAAGATGAGGTATATCCCCCAGGCACTCTCATGAACCAATAATCCCAGGGTGAAAGTGATGGCATGGCTGTGATTCCCAGCGTGGATCTATCACTGACTTAGTACTGCGTGGCTAGCCAAACAAACAAAACAAACTACGTCGCTTAACTCAAATCAAGGGAGAACCCTCCAGTCCAGGAGAAGCCTAGCCTGCTCTGGCTGATCAGATCAGGAGAAACTTCTCCAAAATCCAGGAGAAACAATGATAATCCTTCGATTCCACCACTGTCCTTCTAGAAAACTTCTCCACACGCCAAACGCCATACACTGCCATTGCTGCCTTCACCGAGCACACAGGTACCCTTAATGGGGTGATATTAGGCCTAGCCCCACCCCCACACAGGTGCCCTTAACAAGGTGATGTTAGGCCTAGCCCCACCCCCACTGAGGCACACAACTCCGGTGCAACCGGTGCAAGCAAATAAAAATAAAGAAAAATGTGCTGTGTACGTCAGTGTAGCCATGTGCATATTTTCATTTGTAAAATGTATGTATGAGATAGTGCAGCTGTGTTTGTAAAGGTACAGCTGTTCGTGTATGGACAGGTACATGTGTGTATGCACAGGTACAGGTATGTATGCACAGGTACAGGTGTATCTGTACAGCTACAGGGGTGTATGCACAGCTACAGGTGTGTATGTACAGGTAGCACAGTGTATGGAAATCTACAAGTGTGTATGCACAGGTACAGTATGTATATGCACAGGTAGAGGTGTGCTGAAGTGTCTGTCTCTTGTCTGTGTCCTCAGGCTGGAGACGCGTATGACGGCGGACATCAACGTCATTCTGCAGCTGCTGCAGAGACAGATCACCCCCGTGCCCCCCGCCTACAGCTCCGTCTCCCCCGGCACCCACCCCCCCGACCCCCCCGCCCTCTATGGGCCAGGGCCGCCAGCGCTGCACGCCATGTACCCGCTCCAGAGCCAGAACAGAGCCAGGGACAGCCGGGCCGCCTCACTACAGGTATCGGACCCAGTAGCGGATTTAGGCACGGGCGAACAGGGCAGCCGCCTGGGGTGCCATTTCGTGGGGGGCGCCAGGAGCGCATGGAAAAAAATAAATACATAAAAAGCTCCGTGTATCATATCGCTGCAATCGGCACATTGGCGCCCCCTTAAGTGAACTGCAGGCGCCCTTGCTTGCTGAGAAGGTACCATGCACAGAAGCAGCGTGTCTCTCTGCCTCAGGGGGGTTGCTGAGAGGTGGTCTCGCCCGGGGAGTAAAACACTATATAACCGCCACTGATCGGACCCTAAGCTCTGGAACAGTCTTCCTATGCTCATCAGATCCTCCCCTACCATTAACCGTTTCAAATCCACTTTGAAGACATGTCTTTTCTCTTTATTTTTAGCTCAGTCTGAGACTTTTATAAAATATTTTTGGTCTCTGTTTTACGGTGTTTGCCATAAAGTCTTTGGTGAGTCTTTGGTTCATGCTTGTGTTGTAAAAGCAACATTTTTATAGTGTTGCTGCCTCTGTGGATTGTAAACTTGCCACCTCGTAGGCCACAAGGGTGTGTAACAACAAAGTATGCCAAGTTGGCAACACTTAACGACATGCACGTTGGCACTAAACCACTTGTGCTTTGGCACAGTATTGATGTAGGCCTACTTGCACTTACTAGTGGACGCCTAGACAGGTCATGTTTACTTGAGTTTACTTAAGAAGGCAACTTTTTTGGGTATAAATACCTTCGGAAATGAGGCCTCTCATCTCCAGTGGTGTCAGTCCAGAAAGTAAAAACCCTGCCACAAATTTGATCCAACCAGCTCTGAATCAGCTGATCATAACAAGCTCTCAAGACAGGTAGATTGGCAGCTGCTCAGTGAAGTCACCTGTGTTGGAAGGAAAACTTGGCAGGGTTTTTACTTTTTGAACCCGGGATTGACACCTCTGCTCATCTCTTCTAAAAAATACTCGTTCTAGAAAGCTCATGTTTACTTGAGTAAGGCAACGTTTTTGTGTATAGACACCTTCAGAAATCAGGCCTCTCATCTTTTCTAAAAAAATACTTCTTTTCCTTTTCATGGACAAATCATCTCCAGATAAACTAATCCCATCTCCCTGCCTGTCTTTTCCTCACCCAGAGTGGTGCTAAGCCAGACGCCAAATTTACCCAGAAGTCTCAGGAGTCGCTGTCGAGCGGAATCCACGTGACGGTGGCGTCGGACGAGGAGGAGAGCACGGCCCTCACCCCGGAGGTGGAGCTGACCATGACCCTTGACCCCCCAGCTCAGGAAAAGGTGATGAGGTCATCACTGATGGACGCCCCGTCGCTCTGCGCCTCGCTGCGCTTTCCCTCGTTGCCCGGCAACCTGGACGCGACGCTGCACCCCGCCGAGATCCAGAAGCACATGTCGGACCCTGTCCTTCCTGTCAGCTGAGGATATGACATCACAGGACAGGACAGGACAGGACAGCATACAACTGCAGGTGACGTCACGGTGCACGCTCTCAAGACCAAAAAGACTTTTTGGGGTCATGACCTGCTTTTGGGGTCAACAGGGTTGACCTCCAGGCCGTATGCCCTCATGAAAAACACTGGATTAAGGCTATGCATACAACTAACTCCACAGTCCAATAAACTCAACTGGTTTGAGTAGTTCAGGGCTATTCCAAGATAGCCAAGCCTCGAAAAGATCAGAGCGATTCCACCTGGTGAACTAGTGTGACTGAATGTCTGGTGTGTCCTATTTCTCTGTTATGTGATAGTGAATTAATGCCAAAGTGAATTTGGAGGTGTTATAGACAGTGGTTGCCCACATGCACAAACCCTAGCTTTAAAACAAGGGGGTGGGCATCCTGAGAGGTGAACATCCTGGCCTTAGAATATAATTTTTCTAATATTTCCCCAATATTCCCAATACTGCCATTCCTTCTACCTGTGTGTGCATTTTACTGAGCTACTTGGCCAATCAGAATCTGCTGAACAGGTGAGTGTTTAACATGAACACATGGCCAAACTGTTACTTTCTGAAGTTGCGACGTCACCTCTGCCATAACCCTTAGAAGCTGTCAAATCCTTGTCATTGCTTGCCCAATCAGAATCTGCTGAACAGGCGAACATTTGATCCTTGTCGTTGCGTGGGGAACGGGGTGACAACTCAGATCCCAGAAGCTTACTGGACATGCACTATTGTTACAGTGTAACATGTGAAACACTGAAACTACACAATTTCATTCGCTGAACTTACAGCAAAGGGCCTTTTTCACGGAGGTTATTCCAGAAAGTGGCATTTGTCACCTGGGTATGTTAACTCCAATTATACAACATTCGTGCCTGCGGCCGAACCACACCCGTGAGGATATCCACAAACACCCTCACTCCCACTCGTGTTATATTGCTTAAGTAATGGTAATCCTACTAACAGAATCCTTCTATGTCTGTTTTTTTGCTAGGTGAATTAAGCCATAAGATTTTTAAAACTCTTTAACTCTTAAACTTTTCCCCCAAGTTTTCAGTTCACTCCAGATGTTGGCATGCATGTTTTTTTTTTTTTTAACCCTGTAAGAGCTTTGAGATTTTGTCAAATGTAAAACGCAGTATGCATAAAATGTGTTTATAATATTATTATTAATAGTATTATATTATTTCTGTTAGGAGGATTACTGTTTATTCTGAGTAAACTAACGTGGGACAGTGACCAAGCCCCCTACTCACCTTACTCCCAATGACATGGCAGAGACACTGTTATTTTACTCAAACGCGCAGGGAACAGACAATCTGTTTTTAGATGCTTTAGAGTATGTATTTATTTTACTTTAATTTATAACTAGTGTATATGTACTCATGTAGACAGGAACTACATTAACATAATTGAAGAAGTATTTGCTTTTCAGATGTCTTTTTTTTTGTTTTGTTTTTGTTTTTTTTTGTCATGAATTTCTTCCCAAAGTCACAGATGCTACTGTTTGGTTTTGAAATATCATAGAAAAACAAACAAACAAACAAACAAACAGGTAAACTAATAACAAAAACCCAAAAGTTGACCAAGAGAGAACACACTGGCTGCCTCCGGACCCACAGGAAGATCAATGTGATCCACAACGTCCCAGTGACCCGTCCCGATGGCCCTGGTTGGGTTGCAGTGGACTCTGGGTCGGACCAGGTTCTGGATAGGATCAGGTCCGGTTCTGGTTCCTGGTTCTGTCTCGGTTCTATGCTGGTTGTGCCTGTTCTCTCAGGTGCCGAGGTACCAGGGACAGACACAATCGAGGATCACAATATGTATGAACAGTACAGTACAGTACAGGATTAACACAAGTAGTATTGTTACTGTTGCACTCAGTCCTGGTGACACACGCATCCTTGTTTCTCTGGATTTTGTTGTTTTTAAGACCCCATTTCAGAAATAACAATAAAAGCTGTTTTGTGGGCAGCAATGTCCGTCGGTAGAGTCCTTCTTTCATCCCAAACCTGCTACTTTACTCGTCCACTGCACAATAGTTACTTCAGTATTCCAGATGAGGAGAAACACAAACACCTTCCAGGAGTAAGGAGTAAGTGCTGCAGTTCCAGTCACTGCCTGCAGAGGTCGCTGTTGCCCACCCAGTCCTTGGCTGCAGAGGTCAGCTATGGTGGACACAGGAGGGGGCTGTGTTACAACTCGTCTCAGTCTGGTGTGTTGGTTGGGTTTGCCCAAAAGCTCCACTCTCTGTGCTTATCTGTATCTCTTATATGTATGTATTTGCCTCTACTCTACTCCTCCATAGTCCGTATACACAAGAGGCAGAGACCTGCTTCAGAGACCCACACAGCAGACCTCACACCTGGCAGGCTACACAGCTCTTCACTGGCCACCGTACATGTTACATGTGGCTTCTGCATCTGGGAGAGGGGGTGTTTCAGTTCAGTTCTTCCAAAAATAAACCAAAAACCACATGTTCGAAAAATAAAACCAAAAACACATAAAAAGGACCAAAAAACATACAATCAACCCATAAAACACTAAGTATTAAAAACCACAAAAACAAAAAAAAAACAAAAAAGAAACCTTTTAGATTACATTTTTCGCAAACATTACAAACAAGCCGTACAGCTGTACAAAGCCACGTGAGAGATGAACTCGTACTGAAAGCACTTCAAATCGAGAGGATCTACATTATCAACTACGTTATCAAACAGCACCGTGACGCCATGACACACATGTCTGTGTCCTCGTGAAGCTTTATAAATACTGAGCATGGCGCCCACAGGTCCTCACAGAGACATACGGACAGACAGGTGCCCATGCCCACAGGAAAGATGGAGATGGAGAGAGATGCACAAGACCATGGGCGGACTGGGAGATGAAACAGGGAGGTGGGGGTACAGAGACAGAGAGAGAGAGAGAGGGAGAGATAGAGAGAGAGGGAGGGAGGGGGAGGGGGAGAGAGAGAGAGAGAGAGGGACAGAGAGAGAGAGAAAGATGAAAATAACAGCTGCAAAAAGTGACAAAGTGAAGAAAATGAGAAAAGAGAAAGCAGGTAGTGAAAAGGAGAAAGAAAGTGACAGAGAGAGAGAAAGACACAAAGAGGTACACAAAAAAATGGAGGTAAGTGAATGCGTCTGTATGTGTGTGTGTGTGTGTCTGTCTGAGTGAGTACACAAATGTCTGTATGTGTGTGTCTGAGTGAGTGCACAAATGTCTGTATGTATGTGTGTGTGTGTGTGTGTGTGTGTTTTTGAGAAAGTGAGTGCACAAATGTCTGTATGTGTGTGTGTGTGTGTGTGTGTGTTTTTTTGAGAAAGTGAGTGCACAAGAGTCCGTTTGCAGTTGCAGCACAGCTGCCCCAGTAGAGAGGGGGCGCTCTCTCCCTCTGCCCCCCTCTCCCTCCCTCTGCCTCCTTCTGCACCTGCGTCTGCGTGTGTGTGTGTGTGTGTGTGTGTGAGATCGGCCGGCGCTCCACTCCGCTCACACACGCAGGATCTCCAGGCAGTTGTTGTAGCAGATGGAGATCCAGTCTGGCTGTGTGGAGGCCCACTGCACGTTGTTGATCTCGCCCTCGGCCGTGTAGGCCAGGATGGGGTCCTCGATGGCACGCGGCATCTGCTGGATGTCCCAGATCAACGCCTGGTGGTCGTCCGCTACAGTGAGGGCACACGGGCGCACACACACACACACACACACACGTGCACACACACACACACACAATTACACATAATTACGCACCACAGACAGACAGACAGCAGTCAATTATCCAATTACCAATCCCTTAATATGTTTTTATTTGGGAATGGATTAATGTACTTTTATGTATCATATGTTGATCAATTGTGTGGATTTTCTGCAATAAAGACAGAAGGACATAGAGAGAGAGACAGAAGAGAGAGAAAGAGAGATGTCCCAGATCAGAGCCTGGTGGTCGTCCACTACAGTGAGGGCCACACCACAGAGAGAGAGCAGTCAATTATCTGTTACTGACCCCTTAATATGTTTTAATTTGTGATGGATTAATGTACTATTGTAACTATTATTGTTATTTATCATATGTATCACATACACATTGTGTGTATCCTGCTTTGGCAACAGTGATTTTCTGCATTCATGGCAATAAATAGAGGGGATGACAGAGAAAAGAGAGCGAAAGAGAGACACAAAGAGAAAGACAGAGAAGAGAGAATGAATGTGAGAGAGAGAGACAAAAAGAAAAAAAGACACAGAGAGGGGTGGGGGGAGAGAGAAATACATAGATCTTCTGAATGTATACGTTTCTGCTACATTTCGGGAGAAGTAGAAGAGAGAAGAGGAGGAGGAGAAAAAGAAGATGATGATGAGGAGAAGGAGGAGCAGAAGAAGAGGAGGAGGAGAAGAAGAAGGAGAAGAGCTGTTACCTGCTGTGCAGATGTGGCAGGAGGAGTGTGGGAGAATGAGAAGAAGAAGGGAGTAGGAGGAGGAGGAAGGAGGAGAAGAAGAGGAGGAGGAAGGAGGAGAAGAAGAAAGAGAAGGAGAGGAGAAGGAGGAGGAGAAGGAGAGGAGGAGGGGAAGGAGGAGGAGAAGAAGGAGAAGAGCTGTTACCTGTGCAGATGTGGCAGGAGGAGTGTGGGAGAATGAGAAGAAGAAGGGAGTAGGAGGAGGAGAAGAGGAGGAGGAGGAGAAGAAGAAGGAGGAGAAGAGGAAGGAGAAGGAGGAGCAGAAGAGGAGGAGAAAGGAGGAGGAGAAGAAGGAGAAGAGCTGTTACCTGCTGTGCAGATGTGGCAGGAGGAGTGTGGGGCCCAGGCGATGCCGTTCACACACGCACGATGATTATTCAGCCTGGCCACAGGGGTGCAGGGCACACGCACGTCTAAGATCACCACCTACAACACACACACACACACACACACTCTGGGCATTACTCACCACTGAAACAGGGTAAGGACACATGGGACATATACATCAGCACATACATGTAGGAGTACTGCAATAAAAGTATAAGGTGAAAGGAAAGACAGGTAAAAAGATGGAAACCTGGAGGCTGGTTAAAAACAAGGACAACGACCTAAAACGTAAAACATGAACAACCAAACATACATGTAGTGAGTACTGAAATAAAAATGTATAATAAAATATGATATCATAACAAAATAATTTGTGTGAAATAAAAAAGAATTACTATAATGAACAAATGAATATAACAGAGTATAGGAAAGAAAGAATGAATATGAGAAAGCACTGAGAAAGCATGACAAAGCAAACATTTCTACTTTCAAGGGGGAGGTGTCAGGTAAAAGGAAAAACACCTGGAGGCAGATTAAAAACAAGGACGACAGCTTAAACCTGAAACACGAACAACCTAATGTGAAAAAAAAAAAAAAAAACTAAAAATATATCTGACTTCTAAGAAAGCAGAGAAAGACACCGTCATACTGCAGTAGAACAGCCTGGAGCCTGGAAAAAAGTGTGAAAGACAGACAGAGAGAAAGACAGAAAGAGAGAAGGAGGGAGTGATGGAACATCGAAATGGAGAAGGTGAGGAAGGACAGAACATAAGAGAAAGAAAGAAAGAAAGACAAAGAGGAAGAGAGATATAAGGAAAGACAAAGAAAGAGAGAAGAGGGGCCTGGCGTTGGATTGAAATGGAAAAGGGGAGGAAGGTGAGAATAGATGAGAAAGAAAGAAAGAAAGAAAGAGAGAGAAAAGAGAGTGAAAGAGAAAAAGAGAGCAAAAGAGAGAAAAGAGAGTGTAAGAGAGAAGAGGGGAGTGGTGGAGTGAAATGTTCCCCTGTACTTGGAGACTGGGCTGAGGGGGTTATTAATAGCCCAGGAGGTGTTTGGGTAATGAGGCCACTACACACAGGGCACACACAACGCTCATCTACAGGAGACAGCAGAGAGGGAAAGAGGGAAAGAGAGAGAGAGAGGGAGAGAGGGAGAGAGACAGAGGGAGACAGAGGGAGAGTGAGAGAGAGAGAGAGAGAGAGAGAGAGAGAGGGAGGGAGAGAGGAGACAGCAGAGAAGACAGGAGAGAGAGAGAGAGAGAGAGAGAAGAGAGAGAGAGAGGGAGAGGGAGAGAGGGAGAGAGGAGAGAGAGGGAGAGAGAGAGAGACAGAGAGAGAGGGAAGACAGAGGAGAGAGAGAAGACAGAGAACAAAGATGGAAGACAGAGAGAGGGAGAGAGAGAGGGAGAGAAGACAGAGGAGAGAGAGAGGAGAGAGAGGAGCGAGAGAAGAGAGAAGAGAGAAAGAGAAAAGAGAAGACAGGAGAGAAGAGAAAGAGAGAGAGAGAACAAAGATGGAAGACAGAGAGAGGGAGAGGGAGTGTAAGAAGCAAGATGGATGCTAAAGCTAGAAAGACAGGATGCAGTAAGACGTAAGACAGACAGACAGACAGACAGAGACCCCTGGAAGAGACAGACAGACAGACAGTGTCCCCTGTAAGACAGACAGACAACAGCTTCACCTCCATGCTGCAGAAAAGACAGATGGACAGAGACAGACAGACAGACAGACATGCATAGACAGAAAGACACACAGACCAACAGACTGATCGACCGACCGACAGACAGACAGACAGACAGACAGACAGACAGACACACACACACACACATGGAGTGTCCCACCTCCATGTCGTCCATGCCTAGACAGATAGATACACAGACCAACAGACTGACCGACAGACACACAAACAGACACAGACAGACAGACACGCAGACACGCGCGCACACACACACACACACACACACACACACACAGTCCCACCTCCATGCCGTCCATGGCCATGGTGGCCAGGTAGTTGGGGTCCTGCTTGTTCCAGCATAGGCGCAGGAGGGGGTGGTGCTGGGGGTCCTCGTAGATGATGGTGCTGTGCTCCAGGTGTCGAAGGTCGAACATGCGCACCGAGCCGTCCGCCCCCACCGACGCAAACATGTCGCGGCCCCCGCCCGCCCGGCTGAACGCGATGTCATACACCTGCGGTGGACATGTCATTACATTACATTACATTACATTTGTGTGTGTGCGTTTAAGTTTGTGAGTGTCTGTGTGTGTGTGTGTGTGCGTGTCTGTGTGCGTGCGTGTGTGTTCTCCCCCCCCCCGGCTGAATGCGATGTCATACACCTGCGGTGGACATTACATTACATTACATTGCATTGCATTTGGCAGACGCTTTTATCCAAAGCGACTTACAAAAAAGGAGAACATAAGCAGATGGGCCTAGCCCAAAACACATAGGTTAGTTATAAAAACTTATAGAGCCTTCTAATTGGGTGGGCCTAGTTACATTACATTACATTGCATTTGGCAGACGCTTTTATCCAAAGCGACTTACAAAAAGGAAGCGACTTACAAAAAGGATAACACACAGAGTGTGTTATTTTACTGACAGATGGCTATTATGAGGGAAGTGCTATAATTGCAATAATTGGATCTTTTCAGGGGCCCAGCCATCTCTCTGGGCAGGCCTGCACGTGCAATGAAGTGCATCTCGTATACCTGCGTCAGGTTCTCACGGATAACCCCTGACTGATATCCCTCCCCCACACAACATTATTTTACACACTGTGCATTATATCATGAGGTTTTGACATGCTCTACATAGATGAATCCCAAATTCCAATTACCATTACTTGTGGTAGTTATTACTTTTCTGTAATCGCATCAACATTCTAAAAATTTAGAGTAACATTTACTCAAGCTGAGCCATGTTTTTCTGTCCAACACTATGGCTTATTTTACTGAGAGATGGCTATTATGAAGAAAGTGTTCTATTATAAAGAAATTGCTATAATTGCAATAATTGGATCTTGTCAGGGGCCCAGCCATCTCTCTGGGCAGGCCTGCACGTGCAATGAAGTGCATCTCATACACCTGCGTCAGGTTCTCACTGATACCCGCTGACCACTGTTTTACACATGACATACACTGTGCATTAATTCATACACTGTGCAGTTTAATGTGCTCTACATAGATAAATCCAAAAAAGGTTAGTAGTTATTACCATTACTTATGATAGTAATTAGCATGCAATTACTTTTCTGTAGCCACCACATCAACATTCTAAAACTTTAATGTAACATTTAGTCAAGCTGAGCTGGGAAGTGTAATGTTTTTCTGTACAACACTATTGCTTATTTTACTGAGAGATGGCTATTATAAGGAACGTGTTCCATTATAAAGAAATTGCTATAATTGCTATAATTGCAATGGCTGGATCTTTCTAGGGGCCCAGCTATGTCTCTCTGGCCCTGCCTGCATATGCCCACCTCTTTGTCATGAGCGATGAGCTGGGTTTTGACGTGACCTGAGACCAGGTTGACCCGACCCAGCACCTGCCCTGTCTCCAGGCCCCAGATGGTACAGGTGGTGTCGATACTGGATGTGCCTGAGGAAGAGGAGGAGGAGGAGGAGCAGAGAGGAGCAAAAGAAAGAGAAAGAGGGAGACAGGGGGAAAAGAGAAGGAGGGAGAGAAAGAGTAAGACAGGGAGAGAGTGAGGGTGGGGAGAGAATGAAAGAGGAGGGAAACAGGGAAAGAGAGAGGGAGGGAGAAAAAAAGAATGATGGGAAAGAGAGGAATAAGTTACTCCACACTAGTCAGTGCTATGTGACTTTAACACACACACACACACACACACACACACACACAAAAACGTTGTTGAGCATTGACAGTTGTTGAACATGTTTCTACACCTAACAGAATGACATATTATGAAGAAAATAGCAAATATACAACAGACAACTAAATTAATAAACTAACATAAATGAGAGCATCAACGACTGAGATCACCCCGAGGAGCTTCACAACAGTCCAAATCCTCACACCTTTAGCAGGCATTTGAGTTACAGCACTCCACACCATTTAGTGCTGCACTTTTCTTAGACGGGTGTTACAAAATGACACAGCACACAGAAGTGTACAGACGTCATGGTGCACAGTAGAAGCCCAGAGTAAAAATGCACAATAGGTAAATAAAAGTGTGACTTTTCATGTAAAACACAAAAATTGTCTGGGTGACCCCAAACTTTTGAACGGTACTGTATAAAGGCCTGCACATGGCCCTGTTCACACTCACACACGGCCCTGTTCATGCCGCTTACCCAGCAGGTTGGGGTCCACCTCGTTCCAGTCGAAGGACGTCAGGGGGGCACAGAAGTCGGAGTTCTTGTTGTTGTTCAGGAGGCACTCCAGTCGCGTGTCTGTCTCTCCCACCTGAGAGCCACAAACAAACAAACAAGTCTGACTCACTACCATCTTTCAAACAAAACCTCAAGACCCACCCTTTCAAACCACTTATTACACCTGAGACTTTCTAGTACCACCAATATCACCAGTCTCCTCCGTCCTAATCTGCTGTTCCCCTTTGCATTTTTCCTGTCCTGCTGTCTCTCCTTACCTCTGTTCAGTCTTCCCAATACTGTGTGTCTGTACTGTCCTTATGTTTTTTCCCTTGTAAAGCGTCTTTGAGTAACATGAAATGCGCTATATAAAACCTATGTATTATTATTATTATTATTACAAACAAAGTAGTTATTTTTGGCATCTATCTCAGATCTGTGGGTGTGAAAAGGGCTCTGGTATTAGTTTTGACCGGTGATAGCCACACGCTTTCTGTGTGATTACACTGTTTTCCCTCCATGTAGATTTTGTAACCTTTAGGTGGTCTTACTGGGGCACTGGGGCAAAAGCACTTTGAATGAAAATACGACGCTCATATACATGCCAGTCTTAAGTCTGCTGGGTGCTAGGATTTCAGTTTTTTGCCATTTTCTTTCATGCCATTACTGCACATAAGAATCATGTGAAAAGCCTTAATGCCTTGAGACATTATGACCCATCAGTCCTGTCAAAGCATGCTTTGTGGGTACCACAACATCCAGGTAGCAGGTCCAAGTTCTGCAAGGCCTCTGTTCACACACTAAGACTCACCCTCCAGATGCGAAGATAGTCCCCACTTGTGGCCAGGAGGTCAGGGTACACCCCTTTGGTGTCGGGGATCCACATGATTTTGGTTGTGGGGTACGGGTGGTCAAAGGTGTTCCTGCACACAAACTCCGAGCTCTCCTCCTCCAAACCCACCAGCTGCACCTGCGTGGCACAGCAACGACTCATTAGCCAGAGCAGAATATTGCATTCAAACATATAGATATATGTATTAGTATGTACACACATACAGAGACAGAGAGAGAGAAACAACATAGTGTGTTTACTACTTAGTCAGTTGCCTGTGGGCTACACCGCACTACACAACACACTAACTGGTCACTACATAGAACCTATTTCTCACATATTATTAAGCACATACATACAGGGTTTAAGTATAATGTGCAGTGGCACGATTAACAAAATCCTACCTTGTTGTTGTATTCTTCCACAAAGCTGCCAAGTGCGAGACGGAAGCGCTTGTCTGGCCGAACGCTCCAGTTCATTGCGTATACAGTCCATGGTGCCTCGTATTTGTAGATCTCTTTTCGTTTTCCGTGAGACATGGCTGATTACGTTCAGACGAGTAGTTAAAAACACTGCAAAGGCAAACAAGCCTTACAACCGTGCTTTGTTTTCTGCAAGCGGCGCCTCTTTTGTTTACCTGTCAGATTTAGCCAGCTAGCTGCACGTAAGCTAGCTAGTTAGCCAGCTAGTTGCCAGGACTTCTATTGCCTTATTTAGACTTATTTGCGTGCTAAAGGCTAATAACAGACCGTCAAACACATATCTGTCAAACAATAGTATTTAATGAATCGGTGTTACTGCCATATTATTTGTGGACCTGATAGACATCAGAGTCGGTTACTACTAGTATAACGCATACAATGGCGGCTGCGTCGTCGAAATGAAATAAAAATAGCCCAACTAGCAAGCTGTATCTCTTGCTAGCTACAGGGGTAGACTAGCTAGCTAGTTCTTCATGTGCCTTGGAAAACAGTGGAAGCCGTTGTCATCATTCAGTGCAGTGGAAAGAGGCTTTCGTCGTCTGTTGCTACGGAAATTTAGCTCTGTTATTCCCCCCAACTCTGAATTTACAGTCAACGATGTCAGCAAGAATCATACAACAGCTGCAAGATCCACATATGATTGGATATGACGGCTTTCGGATGCCTTCCTCCACGCGTCGAATCCAACCCCGGAAGTGGAGTTTCGTATTTCATAGAAGAGATATGCTGTTTTTGTTTACTCTACAGCTTCAAGTTATTCATTTTGCCTATATTATACAATCTTTCTGAAAGCCAATTCGTAAATTATATATATATATTTTCCATAATAATGATAAAATAAACAGTCTAAGCTTTGTATTTTAGATGGTATGGCACTATCTGGCCATAAGGGAGCATGAATGTGTGTGTGTGTGCGAGTGTGTGTGTCTGTGGGGGTAGGTGGGGTTTTTCAGACATTTCCCTTAAAAAGAAACAGTACTCTAGCCTGATGCATCAGCCACTTTCACATCTTTACGCTTGCTGGAGGTTGGCTAAATGTAAGAAGTCCATATTCAAAGTATGTGGCTCACACTCCTCCATTCAGTTTACCGTACGCCAAGGTGCTGTTAAGTGTATCTGTGCTTATAAATAGAACACTACCCACACTGAGATCCTTTCAATCCCTTAGCCTCTCTCCTGTGTGAGGGCAGTTATGTCTTTTAAGAGTGCCATGCGATGTGAAGTACCTTGTGTGCAGTGGTATACCCTGGCCTGTACTCTTTAGAATTGGTTCTTTTTTCATGTTCTCACACTTGCCAAGGGACTGCAGGTGATAATTAGCATTGCTACATCCTGGCCCTTCTGGACATCTTTTCTTGTTAATGTTTATTTGTGCAATGTGCCTGTTTTTAATAAATTTCAGATACTGTGTGAATCTGCTCTTGCTTGGTCTGCTGCTTGAAGACTCAATGCTTAGGTAGTGGTGTGGACTGCTGTACTTAACCAGTCACCTTGTCATGTAAAGACCCAGTAGAGTGAAAACCATATTAGGTTTGATAACATGGGAAATCGATCAACAGGGGTATATAGATCATCCACAACAAGGTTTTTTTTTTCTTTTTTTTTTTCCTTTTTCTAAAAGTGAAAATCTTGCCACATTGAGTGCAATGGTATGGCCTCTTTGCAGTGTGGATGCATTTGGGCTCTTTGCATTTCCATATTCAGTAGCCTGCTTTACTCACATATCCTGTGATATTACCCAAAGTATCTGGCTTCCTTTTCCTTTCACACTGAACACAAGTAAGTCAGGTGTTGACTTGGCATCCTAAATGGCAAAAATCCTTGCATTTACACTCGTCAGTGTATGAAAAAGCATAGGAAATGCAGGAAATGTTGCAGTGCAATTAAAAACAAGCCTTGTGAAAGTCTTGCCTGATTGTGTGCATCAGTGGCGGCTGGTAGTCTTTCAAACAGGGGAGGCTGGTCAGTAGGATCAAGTGTGGCCCACAACCTTGCCTTTGAGTCGGCCCACTCTTGGCTGGGTCCTTGGGCCAGAATGCCCCCACACACTGTACAATGACTCTTATTGGTTGTTTTGACTTAAATCTGGCCCACACGCTGTGCATCTGATATGACTGCCATCTGAGTGTCACCTGGGTCCCCGCCCCACTTATTGTGAAATGACTTACTGGCTCTTATTGGTTCTTTTGGCCTGGCACTGGCCAATATACTTTGACATCTTACTGCAAAATTATTTAGTCTACCTCTGTTTGCAGTATTTGTTTGTATTTTTACGTATTTATGTTTTTTTGTATTATAAACTGTTAATAATAAGACGCAGAACCACCACCATAGCTGTTTACAAGACAATTCTGCCCTCTTCTTTTCTCGAAATTTGTGTTAACCTGTCATACAAGCTGGAAGTCTTTTCTAGAGACTCTAGATGGCAAGCAGAGCAAGGTTGCTAGTTGGCTTCGGCCCATTGCGTTACGGCTGCACTTAATTAACCTTGTCGTGGGCTACTAGGAGAGCTGAAAAAACGAGCATTTTTCCCTACCTTTTTCACTAAATCAATGTTGGGCGTTGGTCTGCTCTGTTCTTCCATTTAGATTTTTTCCTGGTAAAGAAGACTAACAAATGGCTTTGCCAAAATCAAATCAACAATGCTATCCGCCAGAATGCACAGCTTTCTTGCTAGCTGGCTAGTTCCCCCCTCTACAGTACTAAATAAACGAACTTTTAATTCGAACTGAAATGAGAACAGGTAGCAAACGTAATAACACTATATTTACACTTTATTTAGAAAATTCTATACAAAGAAACAAGAGGCAACAAGAATTGAGATTTCTCACAACTTCCCTAATCACAAATCCGCATGGGACTGAGCATTAAATCCACCGCTACCTGTCTTTTTTTTTTTTTTTTTTTAAAGCTGTCAATCCGGCCGCATTAACAGTTCCTCCAATCACCACAAAGAGCCTCAGCCTCCCCTCGGAAACGGTTCAGCCCACCTCTCCATTGACTCCCAGTGAGGCTGAGCCTCACTGGAAGTGACGATTTTTCAGCTTTGGACCAATAATTGTCTAGCTTTTTGACAGTTAAAGCGTATTCTCAACAAGTACCATTGAAGTCCAGTGAGGCTGGACTGGATCGCGCTGTCACTATGAAAAAAAAAACAACTGCCAACTGCGACAACGTATTGCTAAACGATTTTGAAGTTGACCATTTCTAAGTTGAACACGTAAATATAAATAACGATTTTGAAGTTGAACATTTCTAAGTTTAACACGTAAATATCAATACAGTATAGTAGCCTACAATATAGTAGTTGTAAACTATTTTCTCCGTGAGTGTTTGGGGAGGCTGAGCCTCCCTTGTTGTCTTAGAGCAATCGCCTCTGGTGTGCATTAGTATGGCTTCTTTTTTGTGAATGAACCTAAGGCTTCCTGCTTGAAACTCCTGTCACACTGAGTGCTTAGACTTTCTTCTGTATAAATACACTGGTGGATTGTACAATTTCTTCCATGATTAAAGTCTTGCTACTGAGTGCAGTAGTATGGTCTCTCTCCTGTGTGTAAGCATAGGTGGGCTTTGAATATTTTCCCTTTTGATTGAGTGACCATTTTGAAACCTACTGAGCAACAGTATGGTCTCTCTCCTGTGTGAATGCACTTGTGTGCCTTAAGACATCCACTTTCTCTGATAAACTTCTGCCACAATAACAGCTGCAGCACATGGTCTTTCTCATTTGTGAACCTCAGTCCTGGACTGAAGTGGGAGTACAGTGGTATGGTCTTTCTTCTATGTGAGTGTGTGATATTGTCCTGTCTAAAAAAAGTTGCCAGAGAGATGAAATCATTTTCATAACACATATCAAAACACATTACAATGAACAGCAGATGGTGCAGATGGTGCAGGTGCAGATGCAGCCAGTGACATAAACATAATACAAACTGCAGCTAGTTTCAATGCAAATATGTGTAATGAAACCAATAATGCACATTGTTTGCTTAAAAAAAATAATCAAGAAGAAGTTGAGAACCAACACTGTGGTGTAAGAGCGGTTTCTTGTATTAATTTATATTCCACACAAAGTATAAATGTATCTCAAACATTTTACACATGTTGCACTTCATCACTCTCTACAATATTTCACATGTTTGCTCCAGATGCTATTCATATGCTCAGGTCAGTGATGCTAGTCCATAACAGTAGATTCAGCACTGGAGGCCCAGGATATAAAACAAAGGTCAAAGGTCAAAGGTTACGTATGTAACCAAAGTTCTGTGAGTTTCTCCTGACCGCCAGAGCTTGGCTGCCATTCGTAATACTGACGAGAAGACAGCCAAGATGCCACTTTCCAGGGCAAGCATACTGCACTCTAAGTACCAGTGTGTGGCCTACATCACCCCTGTCTCAACTGACTTTGTTGGTATAAACACTCAACCATTGTGCTGCTGTGACATTGCATTGTTAAAACACCACGCCACTCCATTATTGCATTCAATTACTCCGATGCCATTGGACTGCAAGAAATGCTGTTTTCTTTGTGACCTTGCCAAACTGTAAAGCACTTTGAGCTGCATCTTGTATGTATGCACTGTGCTATACAAGTAAAGGTTATTCTTATTATTATTATTATTATTATTAACCTGCACATGCATGTAGTGGCGGTTGTACAGTGTTTTACTCCCCGGGCAGAACCGCCTCTAAACCCCCCTCCCCCCGGACGGCTGCCCTGTTCGCCCGTGCCTAAAACCGCTACTGCATGCATGCTAACCCTAGGACATCCAGGTGCTTTGAGCACTGCCTCTGTCGGTCAGGAGAAACAAACCAGAACACTAATTTAATGAGCAAAGCCTACAGGCTACAGCCAGAGCTGGCAGATGTTCCTAGAGACTTCCAGATGTGCCTTTAGATCCCATTCAGCAGTTGGCTGCAGAGGTGTCAATCCCGGGTTCAGAAAGTAAAACCCCTGCCACAGATTGGATCCAAACAGTTCTGAATCAGCTGATCGTAATGAGCACTCAAGACAGGCAGATCAGCTACTCAGTGAAGTCACCTGTGTTAGAAGGAAAACGTGGCAGGGTTTTTACTTTTTGAAGTCGGGATTGACACCTCTGGTTGGCTGTAGATTTCACCATCTTCATGCCACTGCTTTGTACAGTGGTGTTATTAATACATTTCTTATCTGGCCCAAATCAAGATACAGAACCTGCCTCAAAGTAAGCAGGTCACTAATTTCAAACGAACTTTGGACTGAACTAAACCAGTTCTCTGAGCGTCAGCTATTGGGCATGATGTACATCGCTATGAATACATTTCAGCAGAAAAAAACCTGCATTTGTACCATTATAAAGCAATTCAATATTTACAAGGCAGTTTAGGTGCATTTGTAGTTGTTGCTGAGAAATAAAAAAAATGTATCTACAAAATCATGTAAAGTACCGTTATATTTTTTTTCCCAAAAATATGCGCATTTAATGCATATTGCTTTGCATAAAGACTTATTAAAGACCTGTTGATGTTTTGGAATTTTTTTTTTTAATTATTATTTTTCAACAGCATAAATGCACCTAGACTTGGCTCACATACAGAAAGGCACTATCAAACACCCCACAACTATAATACCAGCCTCCTCTCCCCAGTCAGATAAAAACATTTATGATATATAAAAACCATTCACATGAAAAAATATAAAGAGACATCTTTTTCAAAATCACAATTAGAGACACAGATTTTATAATTCCTTCAAAGGCACCTTAAGCAGTCTGCACAAAGCCTTAGAGTCCAAGTCTCCTTGAAGGCTGGCTTTCACTTCTGCAGCAGTTTGCAAAGTCAAGGTCTAGGCTCTTTGTGTGTGTGTGCTTGTGTGTGTATGTGTGTGTGTGTGTGTGTGTGTGTGCAGGCACGCATTCCTGTGCAAGCACGTGCATGAGTAAGTGTGTGTGAGCCAGAGAGACTGAGACAGAACTGAGGGGAGTTTAAAAGCAGACTTACATAAAGATGCACAAAACAATTTTGCTAAAACTGCAATGATTGATGACCAGATTAAACAGTTCAATTAAGCACCCTGTAGCTACGGCCTGCAATGACATAACAGTTTCTCACTTCATGAGATCCTAGAATGAAAAACAGTTAACACAGATCCACTTCCAGGTCAAATCAAACTCCACAAAATGGTAAATATGAATAATTCTGGCTCTCAACTGTTTACAAAATCCTGATTCTGTTTACTCTCCTCCGATGCTACTGTGCAGTCATTTGATTTGAGAGTCAAAGAGTTTTCTTTCAGTTGGCATGCAAACAGCTGATGGAAATGAAGCCACAGTCATTTGTGCCCAGCCTCCTCTATGCACTGCTGAACACGAGTGTTCCGGATTCTGCATTCTAGAACATTCTAGAACATTGCAGCTGCCCACTTTTGACACAGAGCTGTGCCTAGAGTCCCAAACCTCAGTCTGCCACAAGTGACAGAAACACATGCTGTTATAAACAAACAAACAAACAAACAAACAAAACAAACCTATACAAAATGGCTGCTGTTTAAGATGATTAAGGATTTATGATTGTACAGGTAGTGACTGTAGTGGTCAAGTTCAGAATTGTGGAAATGTTTGTTAGCTGAATGAAAATGGAGATGAAGACTGATGGAAAAAATAAAATATTTGAAACACTTGTGAGTGGAAAGAGCACATTTTTGTGGAGCTGGTCAGAGCGTTGCAACATGCGTTGCGTTGCGCAGTCCAACCACCAACGTGGCAAACCCGGGGTGAGTGGACACTGGTGTCTTTTGTGGAAGCAAGGGGCACACCAACTCTGCTGGCAGTGCGTGGAGAAAATAGGCACAAATTCAATGAATACTTTCACCCCCACCCCTCTCTCTCGAGCATGCACACACACACACACACACACACACACACACACACAAGCAAGTCATTGTTGTGGCCAGCATCAGGAAGTGTTCAAATAGACTGAGACACCACTGCATTCTCTCTAACTGACTTCTCAGTCCCAGAGACCGACTTCCTTTGGTTAACGACCACGTCATTACAGACGTCTGCCTTGGCCTAAATGACGATCTAATTCACACAACGGCCTCCCTGCTAGCCCCCCCCATCCCCCAGCACTGGTTGGTGAAAAAGTTGCTCCTGTAAAAGTGTCAGTTAGCCACTTGGTGCCTACAGATGTGGACTACCCCAAACCAAGGCACTTTCCTGACTGTAAGACCAACGTATGATAATTAAGAAATGATAGGTGATGATTAAAAAACTCCACTATTATGATTTTAGAAATGATAGGTGGTGATTTAAAAAAAAAAAGCCTATTTAGGGGTGACATCCTATGATTTTCATATTTCACATCAAGCACAGTTCATCCCTCAGCTCTAGGGGATGTTGTGTGAGGGTCTGTGATCTGGTATGCACCCCTTCAGCTTTACTGGCATACGGATGAGAAAGTCAGTTACTAGGAGACATGGACATGCCAGAAGGCAGAGAAAAGACCCTCACTAACTCCTTACACATGAACCTGTGGGGTATCTGAGGGCACACACACACACACACACACACACACACACACACACACACACACACACACACACAACGGAGGCATTGAGAGCGCTCACGCAGGCAACAGCCTCACGAGGTCACATGGAAACCAACATCGCATTCTTAAAAATGCACCAGTGAATATTAAGCAGCCTGCACAAAGTGTGTGTGTGTGTGTGTGAGTGTGAGTGTGTGTGCATGTGTGTGTGTGTCTGCCGCAGTTTGGTGTGGGGGCGTATGGCACATTGAATAGAGAAATGGGCAGGGGGAGTAGAGGCAGGCAGAGTTGGCACTTTGTTAGCCTCCCACGCGCCCCAACCCCCAACCCCCAACCCCCCCGACCCCCCACCCCCCCACCACCACCACCCCCCAACAGAGAGAGCTGAGGGGGGCCAGGGGGGGCGGGGGGAGTAGAGGCAGGCAAAGTTGGCACTTTGTTAGCCTCCCACGCGCCCACGCGCCCCAACCCCCAACCCCCCCACCACCACCCCCCAACCCCCAACAGAGAGAGTCGAGGGGGGCCAGGGGGGGCGGGGGTAGAGGCAGGCAGAGGTGGCACTTTGTTAGCCTCCCACGCGCCCACGCGCCCCAACCCCCAACCCCCCCACCACCACCACCCCCCCAACAGAGAGAGCTGAGGGGGGGCCGGGGGGGAGTAGAGCCACATGACACTGGAGGCTTAGAGAAGACACATTTCAGGGTGACTGACTGCAGTGTTATTGATGCTCCTCATATTGTAAGTCCAGGATGATTGTCAGGATGAGTGCTGGGAAATGAACTGTTCCCCAGTCTTTATCCGAATGGTTTGAGTTTTTGTACACATTTTTCACAGAAAGATTAACAAAAAAAAAAACAGAGAAATGCAATAGTTGGTCTTGATGATTGTGGTTGGTTCATAACAGTACCATAATGCTAGAACAGCGGTCTGTTGGGACAATGTGGATCAGATCCGGATTGAGTGTAGACTGTGCGTGGATCAGACTGGAGCTATGTCCACTTTATCTCCCTTAACAATGGGGTTCTCTTTTCTGATTGGCTGATGAGGTGGGAATTAACGTTGTATAACTGGCTACCTCTTAAAGCAGATCTGAAAATACTGCCCAGTCAAACATGTTGTATGTATAGTAGTGGTTATGCTTTTATGTACTTTCTTAATAGCAAGAAGCAAGAGATTTTGTCACAAGACAGCGGACAGCGTGTTACAAAGTCAATTTCCAGTCCAAAATCAATTTTACAAAATATGTAGTTACTGCCTTTTGGCTTTGTAGGGCAGTACTCTATGTTAGTATGCAGTCATGATACCACATCGCCCATTTCTGCTGTCTGGGCCTGGTGGATCTAAGAGAAACCTAGTTAGATCTGAGAGAAATCTAGTTGGATCTGAGAGAAATCTAGTTGGATCTGAGAGAAATCTAGGCGCAACCGTGTCATTAGCCTACAGACAGGAGCCATGGTGTATGGGGTATGGTGTATCAGCAGCCCCAACAAGGTAAACAGGTCTGATTTTTTGTTCTTTACCAAAAAACAAAACAAAAAACAATGTAAGAGTAAGAGTTTGGAGTCTGTGAGTAAGAAGGTAAGAAGTCAGTATTTGGCATACAGGCAGAAGCACACACATCACCACACACACACACACACACACACACACATATCCTGGCATATAAAGCACATAAAGTCTTTCTTTCAGCCTTTGCTGGTTTGGTACAAATGATCCTCAGACGACCCCCAAACTAAATGACATCATTTCCCAACTACCACCCTGACTACCACCCCCACCCCCCATCCCCTACCCCGACCCCATCCATCTCCCCCATCTCCACCTCCATACTCCAGGGCAGATGATCCTTAGACGACCTCTGAACTAAATGCAAATCATTGCCCAACTACCACCCCCGTTACCACCCCCACCCCATCCATGTCCGCCTCCACACTCCAGGGCAGATGTGAACATTTAAGTTAAACATTCACACACACCACCACATTCCCCCTTCCCACACAAAGGCTTTTTGGGACAAAATCAGAGTACGACAAGGCCTCACCCCCATGACTGAAGGGGTTGTGATTCCGGAACTCCATCCGTGGCAAAAAAACAAGATTCTCTCAGTCTGTTTTGTTCAGTCTCATTTAGCGTGCGTTCATTCTTATTCAACGACAGGCGAGGCAAATGATCCTTGGCGTCGGGCCTGACTTGCTTTGGAAGGAAAACACATTTTGTGGCGAGATTGGCAACAGTCTGCTGTTCGTCTCTTTTTCTTGCATTGTGCAAACGGGAAGATATATGATTGTTTGCATCATCGAGTTCATTGGAGTCTCCCAGTAATGCTACATACGGTGTCAGTGTGTGTGTGTGTGTGTGTGTGTGTGTGTGTGTGGTGAAACAGGGTAAGGATAGAGACTGGTCCCACTGACTGACACACACACATGCACACACATGCACACACAAACACATGAACACACACACGCACGCATGCAAACACGTCCATGCATGCACAAGCAACTGCTCTCACACATGCATCCACACCCACCCACACGCACACACACACACACACACACACACACACACACACACACACACATACAAACACACACACATATGCACTCTACTCATCCACTCTTTTTTCCAGATCTCCCTCTAAATTTCCCTGCATCGGTTTACCTGTCTCTCTCTGTCTCTCCACCTCTCTCAGTCAGTTTTCCCAGGTGTGTGTGTGTGTGTGTGTGTGTGTTTGTGTGTGTGTGTGTGTGTGTGTGTGTGTGTGTCTCCCTTAGGTGTGCTCCTTCTGCCCGCTCCAGGTGTCCACCAGCCCCAGGTACTCCAGGTGTGTGTGTGTGTGTGTGTGTGTGTGTGTGTGTGTTGTCTCCCTCAAGTGTGCTCCTTCTGTCCGCTCCAGGTGTCCACCAGCCCCAGGTACTCCGGGTTCTCTGCGGTGGGCGTGACGAAGCCGTTGAGATGCCTGTGGGGCGGGGCCATGGCGCTGGGGGGTGTGGCCAGGTTGCGCTCGTTGGCGTTGGCGACGGCCTGCGCCTTGGCGATCAGGTCCAGGTAGTAGGGGTTGTCGAAGGCGGGCGAGAGGCTGCCGGGCGGCACCAGGTACTCGGGGTTGTCCACGCTGTGGCCCGTCGTCATGCCGTTACGCAGACGCCGCTCCCGCTCCCGCTCCGCCGCCCCCTTACGCGGCAGTGTGCTCGGGCGCTCCGACTGCACTTCCTGGTTCACGTACTCTGAGGGGGCGGAGCACAGGTCAAGGTCAAAGGTCAAAGGTCAAAGTCAAAGTCAGCTTTATTGTCAAAAGCCATATGTACAGGTTGCACACACAGGATTTGAAATTGCAATGCTCCCTAGGCCCACAGTGAACATTAAACATCTTATAAACAAGACAGAAAGACAGGGAGACATGATGACAAACATAATAATATAAACATAACAAAAAGTACAATAGGCTTGTATATAATACAGGTCATGTCAATCATGACACATGCTTGCTTACAAACCACAGAGGAGGGTCAATAGCTACCTGGTAGCTAGTAGGATAATATCATTGATAACCTATTAGTTAAACTGATAGTGTACAAAGGTTGAGACATACTTAGAAACTGTTAGAGCTTATAACTACTTAGTTACAAAATGATAGCAAAACAGGGGTATATGTTGACTTGTGCTTATACAGGATACTTCTGAATAGAAAGTGTTCAAACACTATGAATAACCATCATCATTTACTCATAGTTTATAGCTGTCTTTCTTTTCTGCAATTATCTAATCTTCATCACACTAATAGCATATAATTACTGAGAGTAATGTAATTTGTGTCATTGCAATTTTAAGAAAGTCTAAGCAAGCTGCAATTTTCTGTTCTAGATCTAGATAGTTGCAGCTAAGGGCTGTATGGATTCACCTGTAATTTGTGTCATTACGATGTTAAAAAGGTTAAAGTAAGTATGTACCGTCACACCTTCGAGGGAGGAATACTGTGGGAATGAACAATATAAAGCATAGAATATGCCGTGAAATGAATAATGTCTTTCATAGAATATCTGACAACTTCCCTGCCTAAAACGCTAACCCTGTTACGCAGATACACACACTCACACACACACACACACACACACACACACACACACACACACACACACACACACACACACACACACTCACACACACACACACACACACACACACACACAAACAGCCTCACCTGGCTGCTTGTGGGACCTGCTGCGGGGCAGTGTGTTCGAGAACGGTGTGCTGGCCCCCCCGTACCCCCCTCCCCCGCCGTCCGTCTCTATCTCCCCGTCGGCCATCATCCCGTTGGGGAAGGTGGGGTCCTTGCAGTACCGCGCCGGACTACCAGGGGGCGCCTCCTCTTCCTCCGCCCCTCCATCCAGGAACACAGAGTCGGACTGGTTCCCCTGGGACCGATGGGACATGCTGCGGGCCAGAGATGGGTACGGACCCCCCCAGCCAGCAGCAGCACCACCGACCCCCCCTGACACCGACATCGACGCGCCCGTGGCCCCCATGGGCAGCGTGGGGTACTGGCTCCGTGCCAGCGTGCTATTGGACGAGTACATGCTCCGCCCACCACCCGTCCCGCCTCCATCCACGTCCATCAGCTGCTGATCTGTGCTCTGATTGGACGAGAATATGAAAAATGATTCTATGCGTTATTCTTGCAAGACTATTTATGTGTGTGACGCTTACATTACTGGAAATACATTCACTAACAGCAGCACCTGTTTAATGTATGATGATGCTTGGTTAACATCTGAATGATTGCATTTGTTATTTGCAAGACAGAAGGAAACGTATGACCAAAAAATGCAGGAAATAGGAGAAAAGAGCAGAAACACTGTAAATAGACAGTTTAAGATCAAGGTCAGAGGTGACGCAGGCAGGCAGGGTTAGGGACAGGCAGGCAGGCGGACGGGCGGGCGACGGTTCTGACCCGGTGCGAGTGGTGTCGGCTGGGTCACACACACACACACACACACACACACACACACACACACACACATAAACATCAACACACACACATACACAGCTGTGACCAAAAAAACAGGAAATAGGAGAAAAGAGAAGAAACACTGCAAATAGACAGTTGAAGGTCAAACATAGAAGGTCAGAGGTGACGCAGGCAGGCAGGGTTAGGGACAGGCAGGTAGGCGGGTGGGTGGGCGGTTCTGACCCGGTGAGAGAATGATTGCATTTGTTATTTGCAAGAGAGAAGGAAAGGTGAGACCAAAAAAGAAGAAACACTGTAAATAGACAGTTAAAGGTCAAATATAGAAGGTCAAAGGTAACGCAGGAAAGCAGGCGGGCGGTTCTGACCCGGTGAGAGTGGTGTCGGCTGGGTCCGTTGGCGGCGCCCTCTCCCTGCGGCCGGAAGAATCCGGGCTGCGGCACCAGGTACTCGTCGGCGTCGAGCAGCTCCCTCATGTTGGCCCCGTCCTCCTCCACCAGCTGACGGTAGAAGCGGCTGTCCACCGGGCTGGCCAGGTTATTCTGCTCGTCATTCTGCACACACACACACACACATATGGACACATGAACACACACACATACACATGAACACACACATACACATGCACACACACATACATACACACATGAACACACACACATGCATACATACACATAAATACACACACACGAACACACACACATGCACACATGAACACACACACATACACATGCACACACACAAACACACACACTCATACCCTCACACACACATCGTATATTCACACACACACACCATACACACACACACACACACACACAGTGTACACACAAGACTTATACACACATACACACACCTGAATGACCACATATGGGTCTCTGGCCCTAGTGCTAAGCTCTCACACACACCACACATTCACACACACACACACACACACACACACACACACCTGAATGACCACGTAGCGGGATGGGTCTCTGGCCATGGTGCTGAACTCAGTCACCAGCTCCTTAAATTTGGGCCGGCTATCAGGATCGAT
>CM059287.1:2630463-2632963 GCA_030347295.1 Setipinna tenuifilis | reverse complement strand
TTGTATATGCGATGTTCCTGTGTATGCATGTGTGTGTGCGTGTGTGTGTGTGTTTGTATATGCACTGTTCCTGTGTGTGTGTGTGTGTTTGTATATGCGATGTTCCTGTGTATGCATGTGTGTGTGTGTGTGCGTGTGTGTGTATCTAAAGGAAGAAGTACACCTGCTACCAACTTATCAGTGCCTTCAAAGCTGCCATATGTAGCCTTCATGTGCCTGTGTGTGTGTGTGTGTGTGTGTGTGTGTGTGCGTGTGTGTGTGTGTGCCTTTATATCTGTGTGTATGTTGGCATGAAATTGCATGGCTAGTCTACAGTGACTGTGTGTGTGTGTGTGTGTGTGTGTGTGTGGGGACTAACATCCTGACCCATATTTAGTGCTGCCTAACCACGGGCCACAGATAAAGTGTCCACTCATGGCAAGAGCAGAGGATTGTGGGTAGTATTTTATCCAGGCATCCCATGATGCTCTCATCCAGACAAACAAACAAATAAACAAACACACAAACAAGCAAATAAATAAACAACCACAAACTAGAGCAAGGTTCAATAAGGGGCCGTCAGCCGGTCAAATTCAATTGTTTTCCTACAGAACGATGTGGCTGACAAGCGGTTTGACCCTTGTGATGCATGCCCATGTGTGTGTGTGTGTGTGTGTGTGTGTGTGTGTGTGTCTGTGTCTGTGTCTGTGTGTTTGTCCCTTGTGATGCATCTTGTTGCTTTTTCTGCCTGCACTTTGCATAAAAAACAGCATGGCTTCTTAAAAAAGTTTAAATCCGTTCAACTTTTGCAACTGGTCTTTTTCTACAATGGGTCGTTGCTTAGCTACAGTGACTCGGAGACAGCTGTGGGTTAAATATCAACAGTAAAAAATGGAGGACTACAAATATGGAGGACTACATGGAACTCAGCAACAACAGCAGCATGAACCTTGACCTCTCCAGCAAGCGCTTGGGATACTAGAAGCACTTCTCACAGTTTGGAGCTCTTTCTCTCTCACACACACACTGTCTCTCTCACATACACATACACACACACACACACACACACACACACACACACATACACACACTTTCTCACATACACACACTCTCTCTCACACACACCCTCTCTCTCACACACACACTTTCTCTCTCATACACACACACCTTGACCTGTGTGTGTGTGTGTGTGTGAGACAGTGTGAGAAAGCGTCCTAGTCTAAACATCCCCAAGACAACAATGTGTCTGCACATGTGGCTACTGTAAGTCGCTCTGGATAGAAATGTCAGCTAAGCACTATGTAATGTAATGTCACCTTAACTGATTAGATAACTCCCCGTGGTATTTTAAGAAAGCTAAAAAACTGACATAAACACGCAGAAACAGACTCACACACACACACACACACATAGAGGTTTAAGAAAAGAAATTGCGGTTATGTTGGGAGAGTAAGGTGTTTATGAAGGAGCAGAGGAATCCTCATCTGTGTTGGAGCCACACACACACACACACACACACACACACACACACACACACAGAGACACACACACACACACACACACACACACAGACACAGACACATACACACACACACACACACACACACACACACACAGAGACACACACACACACACACACACACAGATATATATATATATACATATGTAATCCTCCATATATAAGTACACATATGCATATGCATCACCCAGCATGCATTCCAAGCATGCTTCATGACACCTCGTAGCATTCTGCAGCTTCTTAAGCTTTTATGAGGATCCAAAGGTACTATTACTGTCATACAGGCTGTGAGAAAAATAACTGCATACAAGTGTGTGTGTGTGTGTGTGTGTGTGTGGGCTGGGGGGGGGGGGGGGTAGTTGTCTCTGTGTCATTCTCTAAGTATGGTTTTATCTCTCAGTGACTACTTGTCCATCTGTCTGACTTGTGTGTGAGTGTGTATGTGTAAATATCTGTCTTGTCTGACTTGCATACAACTATTTAACTCATCTCAAACTTTATTGCGTATGAGTGTGCATGTGTACGTATCTGTCTTGTGTAATTTACATTCATACTCAACTCAACTCAAGTCAAACTTTATTGTCCACACAGGGCAATCGGGTGTACAGCAAGTCACCAAGGACGGACACAGTGTGTGATGTGTAAGTGTCTACTTCTCTGTCTATCTTGTGTCTGTGTGTATATGTGTGTGATGTCTATTTGTCTGTCTGTCTTGTGTGGGTGTGAGTGTGTCTGTGTGTGATGTGTAAATGTCTGTAAAACTGTTTGCATTCTGTGTGTGCATGTACTTGTTTGTCTATCTGTGTGTGTGTGTACGTGTATGTATGTGTGTGTATGTGTCTGTTTGTGTGTATGTGTATGTGTATATATGTATGTGTGTGTGTGTGTGTGTGCTATGTATGTGTGTGTATGCTATGTATGTGTGTGTATGTGTATGTGTATGTGTATGTATGTGTGTGTGTGTATGTTGTGTGTATGTGTAGTGTATGTGTGTGTATGTGT
>CM059287.1:2611041-2618541 GCA_030347295.1 Setipinna tenuifilis | reverse complement strand
TTGGGGTGTGGGGGACACCCAATAAAAATCGGTGAACCCCATGAGTATTTGCGCACGCAAAGGCACGTCGCCTGGGTCAGATATCGTCACAGTAGCTGGGGACTAAAACAGTTTCTACAGAGAGCCGACTAGCAAATAGCAAACGTGTTTATCTGTGGACTAATAGGCAGACTCTTCTTTATTTTCTTAAACTCGCCTTTGTTCTATAGACTTATATAGACTATAGTAATTACTAATTAGCTACAGCTGTGTAACCATGGTGTGGTGTAGGGAAAACGCTATTTTACGCACCTTTTGAAATAACAAAACAGCCTTCTTGCCTTGTTATAAACAGCAATATACAGGGGGATGCATAGTTTGCATAGATTTTTAGTTATAGGGTATAGTTGAATCCACTTTAATTTTTTACCACTGCGTCATTGTGTATAACACACATATTGATCGAAGCTGTATGGACATGCGTATTTGAAGCGCTGGGGATCCGAAGATACCATCAGTGCATTTCTGACATTGTTCACAGGGTCATTTTCCCCTGAGCCCCAGCGCAGAGAGAAGCGAAGGAAGAGAAAGAAGAATAAAGTCCATTCATCCAAAACCATTCAACCCCCCTCCCCTCCCCTCCCCTCCCACGGCCCTCCAATCCATAATATGGACAGCCTCTCTCTCTCTCTCTCTCTCTCTCTCTCTCTCTCTCTCTCTCTCTGCCTGTCTTTGTCTGTGTGTGTGGGAGTTGGAGTACAAATCAGGGAATACAGATTTAGTCAGTCTTTATGCCGTTTTAGTAATCACTGGAGAGAAGTGTGAGACTTGAGATTTGTATGTTTATGACATTTAGAACATGTCTGTCTTTGAGAAAGAGACAGACAGACAGACAGACAGACAGTGTGTGTGAGAGAGTATATGAGAGAAAGTAAGTGAGTGAAAGAGAGAGAGTGTGTGTGTGTGTGTGTGTGTCTGTGTACAGACCAGTCAGCTAACTAACTGATGGGTCTTTTAGCCTATAGCATAGGAGTATATGATTGAGTAAGTGAGTGTGTGTGGGTGTTGGAGAGGTGGGGGAGCAGAGTGAGTAAAAAGAAAGCCACCCACAGCAAGATCTTTCTCCAGTGGTAGCACTTCATAATAACTACTTTCTAATAAGCATTTGTTTTGTTTTGTTAACTCTTAAGATTCTCTGTGTGTGTTTGTGTGTGTGTAACTCTTAATACTTTATTTATCATTTGGTAACCATTACTTTTATACTATTTCTAATCACTAATCGTTTATAAACATATCTACAAATGTTAAAGCAGACAGAGAAGATAACAGACAGACAGACAGACAGACAAACAGACAGAGAGGCAGCAGGCTAAGAGACAGCTAGCAGATAGCATAAAGACAAACATTCAGACATACAGCCAACCAACCGACATCCATCCAGGCAGATGTGTGTCAGTATGTTTATAAATGATTTACTGATGAGAAATAGTGTAAATAAATCAAGCTATCGTAAACATAGGAGATTGCAGAGTAAGTTCCACTGGAGAGTGCATGTAGGTGTAGGTTAAATGAGGATTTAGAGTTAGGATAAGTGGTACTCTCATGACAGAAGAGCTTTTGGAAAACAGGCACACACACACACACACACACACACACACACACACACATAGAATCGTGTTAAGTAAGAGTTAACAAATGCGAAATACCTGCTTATTAGGAAGTAGTGATGCTAAAGTGCTACCCGGCTGCGCTAGTCACTGATTAGCCTCCCAAGGTCCTCTTGTAAAGGTCTGGCCCTGGATCCCCATGGCTTTCCCCAGAAAGCTTCATGTAACTCAGCTGGACACGAAGGAAAAGTGCTGTTTTTATTGTTTAGCTTTTGGAAAACAGGCACACACACACACACACACACACATAGAATCGTGTTAAGTAAGAGTTAACAAATGCGAAATAGCTGCTTATTAGGAAGTAGTTATTAAGTTATTAAGTGCTAGCCGGCTGCGCTAGTCACTGATTAGCCTCCCAAGGTCGCAGGGGTCGTTCCTGCCCCACAGGGCACAAAGCACGGAGTCAGGGCAGGATGGCAGGATGGCCGTCCTTCACCCCAGCCAAACTCTGGGCCTTCTGCAACCCCTTCTTCCCTGAAACCCACCTCCCTTTCAGCCCCTCTCCCCCCTTCCCCAGCCAAACACAGGGCCTTCTGCAACCCCTTCTGCCCTAAAACCCACCTCCCTTTTAACCCCTCTCCCTCCTTCCCCAGCCAAACACTGGGCCTTCTGCAACCCCTTTGCCCTGAAACCCACCTCCCTTTCAACCCCTCTCCCCCCTGCCCCACCCAAACACAGGGCCTTCTGCAACCCCTTTGCCCTGAAACCCACCTCCCTTTCAACCCCTCTCCCCCCTGCCCCAGCCAAACACTGGGCCTTCTGCTACCCATCTCACGTAAAACCCACCTCCCTTTCAACCCCTCTCTCCCCTTCCCAACCCAAACACACAGACCCCTCCAGGACCCCTTTCTCCTTCTGATGGCTTCCTCACTGAACTACAGTGTAAGAGCTGCCAGCCTTTGAGCTCAGCTTAGCATAAGATACTGTGTGTGTGTGTGTGTCCCTGTTTTCCAAAAGGCAATCTCCTATGTTTACAATAGCTTGATTTGTTTTCAACAATGGCAAGTTGCTTTATATTACATTACATTACACTTAGAGGATGCTTTATATTACATTACATTACACTTAGAGGATGCTTTTATCAGCAGTGACTTACAAAAGAGGACACAAATCAAGCTACAGATATGCAGAGTAGAACAGAGTAGGCAAGAGCATAACAAAGTGCAGGACAAGTGGAGGTCAGCGTACATATCAGAGAGTAAGTTACCCCTCTATAATTGGGGGCGGGTACTATGTTTTATGTTTTACATTACTTACATTAATATATCGGTACCCTCCAACCCTAATATTGTTCTCTCTTTGGGAGGTACCAGGTGTTGATTGGGGGGTACTGTATCCCCCAGTACCCACTGTAATTCAAACAATAGTGTAAATGACGTGAAATGTAAAGGTCCTCTTGTAAAGGTCTGGCCCTGGATCCCCATGGCTTTCCCCAGAAAGCTTCATGTAACTCAGCTGGACACGAAGGAAAAGTGCTGTTTTTATTGTTTATTATAATGAAGGGTACTACGAAACAGCAAAGGGTGGACATAGCCCCCACTAAGATAGGAAAACCAGGCAAGGGGTGGTTTGTGGGGAACAAATTGTGTTCCCCACTAGTCCAAGTCTTTTTCTTGGTTATGTTGTTATTACTGATAAAACAAAAAGTGCCAAAACATTGCTTCACTGACAGGTTAGGGTTAGGGTTAGGGATGGGTTTGGTGTAGGCACAGTTTAGCATTCTTAAGTTATATTATAATAAGTGTCAATGGGAGCACCCCATAAGGATAGAAGGTGTGTGTGTGTGTGTGTGTGTGTGTGTGTGTGTGTGCGCGTGCGTGTGTGTCTGTGTGCGTGTGTGTGTTCGTTCGTGTGTGTGTGTGTGTGTGTGTGTGTGTGTGTGTGTGTGTGTGTGTGTGTGTATGTATACATGGGTGAGGAACAGAGGACACAGAAATACACCACCAACACATGCTATAGATAACCATTTTTATTAGATCTTTACTTAAAGCTTTCCTTAAACACAACTTGGTGTGGTAGAGGAGACTGGGAGGTGCATTCAGAAAAAAGAGAGTGATGGACAGAGAGAGGGAGAGAGAGAAAGAGAGGTATAGGAGACAGGAAGAGAAGGAGGCAGGAAAGTGCGGAACAGTGAAAGAGAGAGGTTCTGTGTTTTGGAGGTGCAAGTGCGTGTGTCGCCAGCAGGAGGTGGTGTGGAGCTACTTGGGAGACCTCACAGTTACATTGGCTTTGGGGGGAGGAGGGGGTTGAAGTTGGGTTGAAGCTGGGGTGGTCTTTGGGGGGGTGGAGTGGAGTTGGGTAGGGTAGGAGGGGGTTGAAGTTGGGTTGGAGTTGGGCTTTGGGGAGGAGGAGGTTGGAATTGGAGTTGGAGCTGGAGTTGGGTTGGAGTTAGGTTAAGGTTGGAGTTGGAGTTGGGGTGGGGGGGCGTTTAAAATCCAAAATAACTTTTTTAAGACCAGTGCTCCCATAGGTCACCTCCCCACAGCTTGAGGAGCCGACTGAGGAGGAGTTTGACACTTAGACATGGAAAGGCAATGAATCAATGAATTAAGACACACCTGAAACATCACAAGTCACAAAGTGGCCAGAAGATAACATGAGTGAGTATCACAAGCATGGCCCTGCAGAGTTGTGCTCGTCTGTGAATGCCGTCACAGGAGTATACAGTAGAGACAGAGAGAGTGAGCTAAAGAGAGAGAGAGATGGAGAGAGAGAGAGATGGAGAGAGAGAGAGAGAGAAAGAGAGAGCTAGAAAGAAGGATAGAGAGGGAGCAGAAAGAGAGAGAGCGAGAGAGGAGAGAAAGAGAGAGAGAAGGAGAGCGAGAGAGAAAAAGAGAGAGTGAGAGAGAGCGCGAGAGAGAGAATGGATGTGTACACATACCTATGTGTACCGTAAATGTATATATATATATAGTATATACATCTTTGACCAATCAGCTAACTAGGTGATGGGTCAGTTGGCCAATGGCATGGGAGTGTATGATTGTCCCACTAAAGGTAATTTAAAATAAACCACGGCCACCATCACTGGCATCTTGTCTGTATTAAATGCTACGATCCCACCACCCCAGGTGAGGATGTGAGATATATTTAGAGTGAATTAGAGATTAACCGAGATACGCCACCGACCATCGAACACAGGTCCAGCTTTTAACCACACAACAGCAGCAGACAGAACGAAAGAGAGTGTGTATGTGTGTGTGTGTGTGTGTGTGTACAGAACTACACACAAACACAAACCATCACAGCCACAGTCTGCCCCAATGCGTGTGACATCAGCTCCGCTGGCCTTGCGTCAGAGGACAACAACAGAGAAAGAAATAAACAAACAAATAAACAAACAAACAAACAAACAAACGAAAAGGAAATAAAAGCTAAGTAGGCTACATCTAACGGTGATTAACCCTGTGATGAGTCCTTTGCAACGGGACAGTAGCCTACTTCAGGTCAGCATGCAGAGGGGTATTCCAATGAAGGGAGAGTACAACAACGTAAACGATTCTTGTGTGTGTGTGTGTGTGAGTGTGTGAGTGTGTGTGTGTGTGATGAGGTCCTGTCAAACACCCGCTCTGATGGTCTGTCTAACAGCCCCTCCCCCTCCCCCAACTTCCCCCACGCTAACTTTTGACCCACCCCCCCGCCCCCCCCTCCCCGCTGCCCCTTGCTTTCCCACTCTAAGCCTCTCAGACAATCTATATTTACACACACACACACACACACACACACACACACACACACACACAGCTCTGACGCACTGCTTTCAGGAATTCACGGGACAGCAAGCACACCCGAGTGTGTCCCCGTCATGCTGACCAAACCTGTCTCACTTTGGTGCATCAACACACACACACACACACACACACACACACACACACACACACACAGACACACACAGACACACACACACACAGAACAAATGTGGTTTTGGCACTACTTATGAATTAGGAGCCTTACACAGGACTCAAGATTAGGTGCTTCTGTAATTTAATAATTAAAAAAAGGGCTGAATGAATTAATCGTTACAAATTAAGATGTAAAAGATTGTCAAGCAAATCAGGCTACTTTGGTCCCTGTGAGACACCGAGTCAAGAGCTGACCAGCGGCCTTCACCTCTTCAGACTACCTGCCCAGCTCCGGTCACACACACGCATGTGTGTGTGTGTGTGTGTGTGTGTGTGTGTGTGTGAGAGAGTGAGCGAGGTGAAGAGGACCTTATTTGTGGGTGTGATGATACGTTAAAAAAGAAGAAAAAAAAACTGGGAGTCAGGCAGACAACAAGCGCATCATTGTGTGATGGCGGCTACGGTAGTTAGCCTAGTTAGCCTTTAAAAAGGTGGGAAATTTTGTGAGCAATCTATTTCTCTTTCTTTCTCTCTCTCTCTCTCTCTCTCACACTCTCTTTCTCTCTCTCTCTCTCACACACACACACACACACACACACACACACACACACACACACACACACACACACAGTAAGAGCTGATGAGAACATAAAGGCAGGATGGGAGATGTAAGGCAGACACTGAGGCGCTGTCTAAAATGTTCACTCATTTACCACATAGTGTACTACATGAGGGTGCTAGTTATATTGTTTTGTTCTCTACAGAGTGTACTACATAAGGGTGTGAGTTATATTGTTTTGTTCTCTACATAGTGTACTACATAAGGGTGTAAGTTATATTGTTTTGTTCTCTACATAGTGCCCAACATGGTGAACGAGTGAACATTTCTGATTCAGCCTGAGTGTTCGAGTGGACATTCTGTGTAGTAAACCACCAGCGCTATTAACCATTAGCGATTAGCCATTAGCTATTAGCCATTAGCAATTAGCTGCAGATTTTAGCGTTAGCCAAGACAGCAGGAAACTAGTGCAGAGATGCCCATGTACAAAAAATGCACATCATTGGAGTTTTTATATATCTCTGAAACACACACACACGCACACACACGCGCACACACACATGCACATACACATACACAGACACAGACACATACAGATACAGACACACACACACACACACACACACCACACACACACACACACACCCGCCTCTATTCCTGACCCTTCCTTTGCCTTTCCTTGTGTAACCCCCCCTCTCTCACTCCCCCTCTTTTCTTCGTTATGCACATATTTATCTAAGACCAGCTCACTCTCTTCCTCTGGATATTAGCTGACCCTATAGAGGGATTAGGGCCACATCAGGGCCACATCAGGGCCACATCAGGGCCACATCAGGGCCATATCAGGGCCACATCAGGGCCACGTCAGAGCCATATTAGGGCCTGGCCATTAGAGACTTCCTGGATCCATTAGATTTCACTATTTCGCTTAAGAAGGCAAATCTGGCTCACATGAGGAAAATAAGAATGTTACAAATGACACACTTTAAAAAAAAAGACAAAAAATGAACACTTAAGTAAATCAAAGAAAAAAAAACTTAAGATGAAACTGAATCCAGAACTTCAGAGATAAAGCACATAGTGGTCATAAGGAATAATCATAATGATAATCATAATAATCATAATAATAATAATAATAATAATAATAATAATACAAAAACACCAATGCAAAAAATGAGGAACTCAACCACTGAGTCATAATCATGAAAACAGCACCCAGCCATCAGAAATTAAAACCTCAAATCAAACGAATCACATGGAAAACATAAGGATTAAATGGTGATACCCATACACTGACAACCTCTTCTTTATCCTTCACACAGCACAGAGATAAACCCTTCTTCCCAACTGCCCGTCTTTCCTCATAGTATCGTTTGGCCCCGTTAGCAAAACCTTGAGACAGACCACCGAGTAATCTCCTACTGTTACCAAGCAAGCCTTTCTCACAGACACA
>CM059287.1:2538541-2603541 GCA_030347295.1 Setipinna tenuifilis | reverse complement strand
CTTTTTTAAGGTTGGAAAATGGTCCTCGCTCTTTGAGAAACACTGATAGAGTATATCCATAACAGTTTGACTGGTCTGGTCTGTGTGTAAGTATCTATGCTTGTCTGTGAGTCTAAGAACAGTGGTTTTTGGGTAAATATAACTGTGAGTCAAAGAACAGTAGTTTTTGGCTAAATATAACTTTTTCATTCATTTTTAAGTCATTTTAATTGTAAACAACAACAACAACAATAATAATAATTTTATTAATTCTAATAATAATAACAACAACAACAACAATAATAATAATAATAATAATAATAATAATACAAACTTTGCCATGAAACTGTGGCACCCTGTATCCCTCTGCCTGGTAGAGTCCCACTGTAGTCCACATACACTGGTAACGACAGTCATCACGGCACGTCCAACCTGGATGGAAACACACACACACACACAGTCAAGACACTGAAGACACTGGTGTGTGTGTGTGTGTGTGTGTGTGTGTGTGTGTGTGTGTGCGCGTGTTTGTGTGTGTGTGTGTGTGTGTGTTAGGATGGGGGCAGAAATGTCAATCCCCGGTTCAGAAAGTAAAAACCCTGCCACAAATTTGACCCAACCAGCTATGAATCAGCTGATTGTAATGAGAACTCAAAACAGGTAGATCAGCTACTCAGTGTCAGAAGGAACACATGGCAGGATTTTTACACTCTGAACCTGGGATTGACACCCCTGGATGTGGATTGCAGGGTGTGTAATGCATACAATTATACAGTAGCTGTAAGTACAGCACTGGACATTTTCTGCTGTTATTTGGGTATCTGTATCTCATACATTAGTGTTAATAGGTTTACAAGTTCTACACATTTGTGTGACATTGACTTGCTGACAGCTAAAGGACACTCTGGTCACTTCACAAGTGTACTCATGTACTTCACAGCATCATTTTGAAATGTCCCAACAGCTTTTCGTACAGTAGTTTAAAGTATACATTGCCCATTGTACAGATATTATTTGTTATGTTTATATTACTATGCTTGTCATCATGTCTTCCTGTCTTGTTTATAAGATGTTTAATGTTCACTGTGGGCCTAGGGAGCATTGCAATTTCAAATTCTGTGTGTGCAACCTGTACATATGGTTTTTGACAATAAAGCTGACTTTGACCTTTGAGATATGGTAGGCTTGGCTACTTCAACAAGAAAAACTTCGTAGAACTGTGGCACAATTGAAAAGTTCGGCATGGACTTTGTTCGTCAGATGTCCCAATATAGTTTCACCAAGGCTATCCCTAACCATGCCTTGGGAACAACCTGCCATTATAATTTCCCTTATCTCAAAGCAAGACCGCGACGTACCATGAAGAAACCTGAAACTCGGGCGTGTAACCTGAAAAGCAGGATTGATCCACAGTCCCAACTGGGGCCGACAACAAAGGGGATGTAAGTTTATTGGTCCGGAGCAACATTTTTACAAGGACATGAAAACAAAAGGGGTGGCGAGAAAAATCAGAGAGATGTTTTGAGGCGAGGCGGAGGCAGTGGCCTGCACTATGAATGAACGAGGAAACATAACAAAATACATTGATCCATTACAGCTTCTTGCTATTGAGTTAGCCTTAGACCATAGGCTATAGCCTGTTGTTTATTTTCACTAACGCTGCTGTCACCACAACCCCGTCTGTGTGTGTGCGTGTGTGTGTGTGTGTGTGTGTAACCGGTGTCTTCACAGCCAACCATCTGATTTCTGCTCAGGCTCAATCAACTAATTGGTTTCCCACTAGTGGTTCTCACACGCTAGGGATCTCAGCAAAACATGCTGGAAAGTGTCATTTCGCAAGCTGAACCACTGTATGTCTACCTCGTGGATTCTGCAGTAAGCGCATGTAACAGATTCAAAGTGAACAGGCGACTCTCACCTGTCAACGCCATGTAGGGAGGCTGCGTAGACTGGAAACCACGTAGCCGGGCCCCGGTGCAGTTGGTCCGGACACACTGCTTCACACAATCCCGGTAGACTGGTTCTTTGTCGCCTTGGGAGCCATTGACGGAGGATGACAGCAGGAGGACGGCGCTGACCAGCGCGGCAAGGCTGGCAACAGCAGCGAAGGGCTGACCCATGGTGGTGGCGGTCGACCCGTCAGAATCAGGCACAGCGAAGAGGCAGCAGTAGCGGCATTTCAGGCCAACAAGTCCCGACAGCAACAATCAGCAAATGCGCAACATTGTGCAAATCCACTACACTATTCTGACAAGCTACGTCGGTGTCACGTTGACTAATTGTTGCATTTACTTCACACACGACGTTTCAATCGAGTCTTGGACCTAAAAGACGATACACTTCGCCTGTAATTTTAAAACCAGGAAGTGTCACTGTACTGCGCATGCCTGAACATGGAGGGTAGGCCGACATCTGGAAAGTGCGCTAGTGTTGCTGTAATGAGAGCTGTGGTATCCTTTCTCAAACCTAACAGTTGCGTTGGAAACCAACTACATGCTAAGGTTGAAGCGATATCCAGTTAAAATTTTAAAATAACAAAGGGAAGATTTATATAAATCGTGTCATATATCCACACATGTAAAGTATTTAAATTAAATTTATATATTTTAAATGTAGGCAGGCCGTTCTTTTTGTGCTCATTAAGTGTATTCAAGTATGAGTTTTTTTTCATCTGTAAATTGTTGGACGAAAATATGCAAGACTAATTTCCTTATGTTATTCGTCTGGAGTTATTATACTGGCGGTTATAGGACATTGACCTAATAGCCGCTCAGAATAGCAAAGCTCCAGAATCTGAAAGTCGTGGAAGGGTAAGACAAACAAAAAGAAATGGACACAAAGCCTACTGTAGTTACCCTGTAGGCTACTGCATGCTCTAGAACTGACAAACGTGCTTTCAAACACACCGATATGTTTATGGTCTAGCTGTCATTCCACAGGTTGACCAGATGGGGGTGTAGTAGGACAGTCAGACACTGCTTAGCAACCAGTGTTTTTGAAGTTACGGGCGTCAGCAGTGTGATTGTGATCAGTGACCTCGGTCAAGCTTAGGTCACTGAGGCCATTTAGCGGTGTTGCATAAAGTCTCCGAACATGCAGATCGATTTATTTAGATGTGTTAGTTTAATTGCATTTGTCATTTTAACTTTTTTAGGTTTTTAAGGGTTTTACATCGTGTTGACTTGGCAGTGGCACTATAAAAACAAGACCTCATTTTTTTTTTTTTTTTTTTTTTTTTACTGTAACTTATGAAGAGAGACAAATAGTAAGTTACAATTCCCCCAAAGGATTAAGCTGGACGATTTTTTTTGTCAAAAAATTACTTATTCTATTAATTAGGAGCAACACAGAAAAAAAAATACCTGTGTGATTTACTCTTCTATCTCTATCCAAAGGTGAACGTCCCGTGTTCAGAAAGTAAAAGTCCTGCTATACAGAATATTTGTTCCAGCCAATTCAGTGAACCAACTAATCCTAATTGGCACACCTGTTCAGCCAGGTAGATGGGTTAATTAGTGAAATCACCTTACCTGTGTTAAGAGCAGAGGCAGAGAGGCCGTTGACTGTTACTCTCTCAAGCCGGTTTGTCCACCTCTGAGCTACAGTCTCCTACCATGACCTCTACATTCTCCCTTCACCTAAACTACTACACTTTTTAACATGTGGTCTTCTATTCTTGCCAGCATGGTTTTTACATGGTTTTCTTTCTTTTTTTTTGCTGCTTGTTTTTACTGTTCTTATATAAAGATGTCATTTAAAGTGATTTGAACTGTAGATATTGTATGAAATGTAAAACTATATAAATAAAGTCTTGCTATTTATTTATTGACTTACTTACTTGCTTATTTATTTGTTTGTTTGTTTTTCTTTCCTATTAAGTCTGCTCTCTGCTCTCTGTGATCTATAGTCTCCTACCAAGCACTCGCAGTCTACCCTATCCCATCATGCCGTTCACTCATCTACCTGTGGTGTGTTCTATTGCCCTCTGCCGCACCCAAGCCTCCTGAGGGGCGCCAGCTTGCCCAGGTTGCCCAGGTGCAGTAGGGGCATCAGAGTGCTGTCCAGTGCCACGTTGGCCGAGGAGGGGAACAGAATGTGGCAGAACATCTCCTGTGGGCTCAGGCCCATGAGGGGTGTGCAGGCGTACACGAGCAGCGTGGGCAGGTAGGACACCGAGGTCACGATGAGGCTGTTCTTGATGACCCGCCGAGCTCTCTGTTTCTGCGGGTGGACGTCGGTCTTCCCAGTCGGGTCAGGCCTCCTCAGAGTGTAGAGGATGGCCACATCGAAGCAAAGAATAGCCGGGACGGAGAGCGTGATGTACACAATAATTAAAGGAGAGAACATAACGTCTGGCTTCAAGGCCATCAAAAGCGCATAGGAGACGTTCAGGGCCCAGACCACCGCACAGACCACCACCCTATATCTGATGCTCTTCATCTTCATGTAGGAGATGGGGCACACCACTGCCATGCAGCAGTCGGCACAGATGCAGGTCACAAACAGAGGTCGTCCACAATAGCTGAAGCTGAACATCATGTCAACTGTCCCGGGAGTAGCGTCCTGCCAGATGAAGTAATTGAGCACAAATGGAAAAAGGAAGACGTTGAAGAGCAGGTCCATGACGGTGAGGTTGAGCATGTAGATGTCATTGGAGGAGCCACCGCGCTGCCTTTGAAAGAGCACCCACAGCAGCCACACGCTAACAGGTACCCCCACTACTGCACAGGGGATGCTGAGGATACCCCAAATCAGAGGACCCACTACCATATCGTGGCAGTAAAAGTTAGTGGTGTTCATTACACTGGACAAGTTGGCTGGTGAATCCTGCTGTCTCTCCATGCCGTTGGCTGTGGCCACACATCGGATATAAAGGCAGCCCAGGACAACTGCATACATTAGGGCTGATGACTCTCAGCTCAAACCTAAAACAGCTGCAAGAAGAAAGTCTGAATTACAAACACACACATTTAGGCTGAGATGAATTCATGCTGTCCATGCATAAGAGTGCTAAACTCCTCATGATGTTTTAAACAAACGTAAAAAAAAAAAAAAAAAAACAGTTACTTACACTAACACAGTTAAGTTACGCCAATGTACGTATGTACGCCAAAATACATATACAAATACATCTGGACTGAGATCAATCACTGTCCATGCATAAGAGTGCTAAACTCCTTATGATGTTTCAAGCAAACATAAAAAAAGAAAACACAGAACTATAACTAATGTACGTAAGGTAACTAATGTATTGTAACTAATGTACTGTACGTTAACCAACAAACTACAAACACATCATGCATATATACAACATACATACAAACACATCTATGATAAGACACACTAACAAAACTAACATCACTAAACCAACTCTCTCTTTCTCTATCCCTATGTAGAAGTACATATGTCTGTAGTGTCCCTGCCCCGGGAAGCTTATTCAGACACATGCACCTCCCTGTATGTATAAAGGTTGTCTGCTTACTCTGTGTTCCTTTACACCTCTGTTTGCTTGTGTCCTCCTTTTTTGTAAGTCGCTTTGGATAAAAGCGTCTGCCAAATGCAGTGCAATGCAATGTAATGTAATGTATCCGCTGCACTCAATCTGTGCTGTAAGGTCTTGTCAAGCAAACATAAAAAAAAGAAAACACAGAACTATAACTAATGTACGTAAGGTAACTAATGTAGTGTAACTAATGTACTGTACGTTAACCAACAAACTACAAACACATCACGTCTATGATGAGACACAGGTCATTGAGCAGAGTAAGACAGGCTGCACTCACGCTGTGCTGTAAGGTCTTGTCTCTCCCCACTGACGGACAGCAGAAGTATGGGCTGATTGGCAGGACTCAGTGTGGGGTGATTCTATTAATTAGGAGCAACACAGAAAAAAAGATACCTGTGTGATTTACTCTTCTATCTCTATCCAAAGGGTAACGTCCCGTGTTCAGAAAGTAAAAGTCCTGTCATACAGTATATTTGTTCCAGCCAATTTAATGAACCAACTAATCCTAATTGGCACACGTGTTCAGCCAGGTAGATGGGTTAATTAGTGAAATCACCTTACCTGTGTTAAGAGCAGAGGCAGAGAGGCCGTTGACTGTACAAACACATCACGTCTATGATGAAACACAGTAAGACAGGTATCCGCTGCACTCACTGTAAGGTCTTGTCTCTTCCCACTGACGGACAGCAGAACTATGGGCTGATTGACAGGGCTCAGTGTGGGGTGATGTGGAAAAACACTGTACACACACACACACACACACACACACACACACACACACACACACACACACACACAGCAGTGTGAGGTGATGAGAGCCATTTGAGTGGATCCTATGAGCTGTGGAAAAACACTCCACCCATATTAGACACACACACACACACACACACATACACACACACACACACACACACACACACATATTACACTGCCTGCCTGCCACATTTGAATGTCCAGGTGGGAAGTCAATCACTTTGACAGGTTAAGCACAGAGGTCAAAGAGGCAAAGGTTTGGCAGCTTAAACACAATTGTGTTACACTTTATTTTATCGTCTGTCCCTGTTACATCAGTTACAGTAGGTACAGTGTCACAAAGTGCGTGACGATATGTAACATTGTGTAACTAACTTTGTATTTTTAAATGTCTGCTATTACACTGCAACAGAAAGTCACTATATGGTTCGGCCCAGCTCCCAGTCTTATTTTTCAAGACTTTGCATTTTGGGGCAGAGATCAACAGCCAATAGCAAACAAGCCTCACCCTTACAGGGGTACCATTTATAAAAAAAAGCATAAGAACACAGATTAATAAAGACTACTCCCAAATCAAACATTATTCCCTAGCTGTACACAGAACTGATGAGAAGAAGTTTTTCACAGAATAAAAAAGGGGCTCCTGCTGCCCTTGAGGTACCCCACATTCTGCAGGTAGAGCAGAGGCATGATGGTACTCCCAAGCAAAGGGGCGATCCATAACACACCATAACGTGCAACAACATAGAAAGGTTATTTTGGGTGATTACTGCAATATTAGCTATTAGCAATATTAGCTAATGTGTGTGTGTGTGTGTGTGTGTGTGTGTGTGTGTGTGTGTGTGTGTGTGTATGTGTGTGTGTGTGTATGTGTGTGTGTGTGTGTGTGTTTGTGTGCAAGAGGTGAGCGGGTCGACAGTCCACCTGAGAGTTTGAATGGAAAAGCTTCATGTAAATATGTCCCCTAGAGGCGTCCCAGTGCTCTTGCATGTGGTGTGGAAGGCTTGGGAAGGTTGGAGCGGTCAGCCTGTGAGATTTACATGAGATGAGATGAGATGCCTGGCTAATGCCTGGCTAATGGTCTCAGGCTGTTATCGCAGGACAAGCAATGTCACTCACACCAACCACTCATGTGAAGGGACAAGTGTGCAAGGCCTAACAGGTTGTTATGAGGACCGTTTGTGATATCGCTTACATAATTAAGCTAATAATTGCATAATGTCCCAGTGTAGCATCAAGGTTCACTGGAGTTAACATAAAATGTGTATCTCGAGTATTACAAATAAATTATGTTATTACCTTTCTGAGTAGTCTTTTTCTGAGAATGGGGGAGAAATGCTTCTGGGAGTGTCTGCTGTGTGGACCACCCAATAAACCCCATGACCTTGACAAGCATCACAAGGTCATGCAGTTCCATGAAACTATTAGAAATAAATTACTTTAGTACTTAAGCTTAAAAAAAATAAATAAACGCACACACACACATACACACACACTCTTTGAGGCTTAAAGGGAAAGTCCAGCAATCTGTCTGTCTGTACACAACAATTACTTGTTTTATCACATACTTAATTAAGCTAATAATTATATAATGTCACAGTTTAGGGTCAAGGCTCACTGGAGTTTACATAAAATATGTATCATCAGTATTAAAAATACATTATGGTAGTACTTAAGCTTTAAAAAAGTAAACACACACACACACACACACACACACACACACCATCTCTGTCTTTGAGGCACAGAGGGACAGTCCAGCAGTCTCTGTCTGCACACACACACACACACACACACGCAGCAGTCTCTGTCCACACACAGCAATTATATGTTTCTGGTAATCTGATGTTATCTCACGGGTATTCTCATTCTCAGTCTTATGGCTGTTTTGGAGAAAAATAGTTCAAATCACAATGAGGGGTATTTCAAAGCAAGTGAAAAAAAAGTGTTTTATGCAGAAGACAGTTATTCGCCATGCTGTGGGCTTTAGGTTTTGGTTAGCTTGCATACTGTTTACATACACAGTCTATGTGAAGCACTACAGAAATGGGGGAAAAAACAGCAAAGGATATTTAGGATAGTGATAATGAAGGAATGAATTGTGCTATACAAGTAAAGATTATTATTATTATTATTATTATTGTAACTAAGGAAAACATACACTTGGCAGTCCATGGTATGCATGTGTATTGCTGTACAATAGGTCTTACAATCACTTAATAAAGGTGTGGTTTAGGATCTTATGATGCATACAGGTTTTACTGGCCTACCTGTCTGCCTACCTCTCTAAGGGGAAATACCTACCTACCTGCCTACCTACCTACCAACCTACCTACCTACCTGGTTTAGGATCTTACGATGCATACAGGTTTTACTGTGGCCACTAAGGCTTTGTCCTCAAAAGCCACAGCACTTTGGACCAGAGAGGCACTAAATGTTTTACAGTCTTCCCACAATAAAGACACACACACACACACACACACACACACACACACACACACACACACACACACACACACACACACACACACACACACAATAAACGCACCCTCAGTACAGCACAGCACATCCAGGCCTGTTCAGCATGCCATGACTGTATCAGGGCTGATAGAGACCCTATGGCTTTGCCTAATCAGATGCATGTGTAACATCATATATATGCCTGCCTACCTGCCTACCTACCTGCCTACCTACCTACCTGTCTGCCTACCTCTCTATGGGGAAATACCTACCTACCTACCTACCTACCTACCTACCTACCTACCTACCTACCTACCTACCTGCCTACCTACCTACCTACCTACCTGCCTACCTACCTACCTGCCTACCTACCTACCTACCTACCTGCCTACCTATCTGCCTACCTACCTGCCTAAGTGTCTGCCTACCTCTCTATGGGGAAATACCTACCTACCTACCTACCTGCCTACCTACCTACCTACCTACCTACCTGCCTACCTACCTGCCTACCTACCTACCTACCTACCTGCCTACCTGCCTACCTATGTGGTTTAGGATCTTAAAATGTATACAGGTTTTGCTGTGGCATTGTTGAATTCATAATGAATTCAAGATTATGTCACTGTGTAACTTTGCTATGCGGAACAATACTAATTTCTTCATTTAATAATGGACAAAGGTGGTTGACTAACACTTAAGAACAGCGCCCCCTACGGGAGCTTATCTGCTGCGGTTGGGATTGACTTGGAGGTCCGTGAATAGAACAGTTTGTGTGACTGTTGTCAGTCTGTCTGTTGAGTATGACCTTTTCTCAAGTTCGATATCGGACCCTTCCGCCTGATTGTACAGTTCCTCTTTTAGTGTATCCACATGTAACAACATGCGATATTATGTACTTACACTGTACATACCTAACACTAACACTAACCTTAACCCTCTGCTACAGTGTAAGTACATAATGTTACATATTGTTACACACTTTGTTACACTGTATTTAACTGACGTAACAGGGACAGTAAAATAAAGTGTAACCACTGTAGTATAGTGGACAAAATAAAATAATTAACATGAAACACAAGCTGTAGGGGGGAGGAAATAAGATTTCAAAGACAAGAGGTGATCAGAAGCAGATTAACTACTGAGCACAAGCTACTGACACCAACGAACATGTTGAGCGGACATCTTTGCTGATATGTTTAATTGTTATGTTATGTTGTGATGTTTATATTATTATGGTTGTCATCATGTCTTCCTGTCTTCCTGTCTTGTTTATAAGATGTTTAATGTTCACCGTGGGCCCAGGGAGCATTGCAATTTCTAATTCGGTGTGGGCAACCTGTACATATGGTTTTTGACAATAAAGCTGACTTTGACTTTGACTTAATATTTCCGTAAACCCTCAATAGCAGAATGCACAGCATAACATACTACAGCTCTGCAGAGCAGTGTTTTTTAAAAATGAAAATTTTGCCTGACCTATGCTACCAATATTAGTCACATAAAAGTCGCAGCCATTTTTCTTTTATTAGTAAAAAAAATTGTGTTGTTTTGCATCCATAGGCCATATCCCTTAAACAAACACACACATGTGCTGTCAGTAGACTGTGATTGATACCTGTCAAGTCGTCTGATTTGCCTCACAGACTTTACATAGGAAAATGTGTCAGCAGATGGTTAAAGACAGCCATCCAATTCAGGCGGTTTAACTCAAGTCAAGTCAAGTTCAGATCATTTCCACTTGCTCTCTGCTCGGATTGGAGGGGAAACCACAGACATACAGTTGAAGCCTGACAAGACTGAGACAACAGGTAAGTACAATAGTACTGTATGTCTGGACAGATTACTTTCATCTATCTATCTATCTATCTATCTATCTATCTATCTATCTATCTATCTATCTATCTATCTATCTATCTGTCTGTCTGTCTGTCTGTCTGTCTGTCTGTCTATCTATCTATCTATCTATCTATGAGAATACTATGTTGCTAATACAGTTTTTCTCAGTCGCTTTGGTACTTTTCTCACAACACTATTAACATTTGCGCAGCATTTAGTGCATTTCTCAAAACAGTTAGTGCAAACTGCAAAACCTAGTGGATAACCTGCAAAAGCAAGTCACTTGCTCAAAATGGATAGTCAATTCCTCAAAAGCAAGTATTCATGTCAATGAAACTGCCAGTGTCATCAAAATGAGAAGTCTTGACATCATGTTTATGAACAAGATAGTCAAATGGCTTTGTCATGTTTTCATTATGACAATTACTTCTGTTAGTGTTTTCCAATGCAGGAAAAAAAGGTTAGAACTCATTGACACTACCTGAAAATGCTCAAGACAGCACTATACACTACCTGTACAGCCATTTTACGTAAAACTACAGTAAACAGTACACGCTGCTGTAGGTAGGGGAGTGAGTACAAGACACTGAATACGTACATTTCCTATTTTTACTGTATATGCTCTTTGCAATTCTACAGCATTGTGCAAAAGAAAAATACAATACAGTCACTTATTTAGAACAAACATAAGAAACACCCTTTTGGTAGAGCTGTGCACAAATGTGAACAACATACGTAACAGTACACATTGTAACTGAAAATAGGTAAATCATTCTGGCACATGCAGACGTTCCTGTCTGTCTAGCCATATATTTTCATCTACATCACAACGGATATCATCCCTTGCAATGCAGCGAGAAAAGTGTCTCCTGGAGTGGTAAATCCACCGTCTGCATGACTCTGCTGCAGCAAAGCAGACCATTTACAGTGCTGAACATTAGAGTATATATACAAGACATGTTTTACCTGTACATACTGGTGACGGCTGAACTAATAGTTATGAGAATTTACATTCTTATCTGAGAAAAGCACCAACGCAACTGAGAAAAACTGTAATACTTCACACACCTCCTTGTGAGTAAAAGCTTAAGTTCACCTGAGAGCAACTGTTCAATTTAGGAGACATTTCCAGCAAAAAAAAATATAAAGAAAGGTATAAAATTTGCTTGACAGAATTTGATAACTAGTTCAACAATTTTGTATGTAATGACTCAAGCAATAAAACTAAGACTATTAGTTTTATTGGGAATGACTATTCAGCATCCACAAGTATAGTTCATTTTGACTGACATGACATAAGCAAATGAAAATGTTAAAAAACAACATTGTATTGTATAAAAGCAACTGACACATGTCCAAAAGCATTGGCAATTTGTTCAGAGGAAGGAGAAATTGCTATTATGAGGTGCACAAATGACTAAATGTTGTGGAGGTTGAACTAATAGTTATGAGAATTTACTTTTTGATCTGAAAAAAGCACCAAAGCAACTGAGAAAAACTGTAATAACACTACAGAGTCTCCACTATGAGCTGAGAACCGTGTATCATGGGACAACTTTTGCTGTGGTCCTTTATGGCCTACATGCTAAAAAATAATGGGTCCAGTACCGGTTCATCAGTGCCATAGAAGAACCTTGGAGATGTTAAAGAACCATTTTAGTACCTAGTTTTTAGAGTGTATGTGAAAAGTTCTCCACATTAGAAATGGTTCTTCAGCTCCTCAGATCATAATGGGCTATGTTGTGGCATATCAGCATCAAATGGTTCTTTAAAGAACTGTTGCCTCGGCGGTTCTTTGAAGCACTGAAAACAGTTCTTCTATGGCATCGCTCTGAAGCACCATTATTTGTGTGTTTCAGGAAAACTTCTGAAAAATTCTGAAATAGTGTGTTGAAGGATAATATAATATAAAATATAATAATTTAATTTAATTATTGGGATCACATTTTTTTAGCTTTACATCTTCAAGTGGCAGTCAGTGTAATTATGTTTCTCATTATTCGGTTCTGCTAATAGATAATAATTTAATTCATTCTTGGGATCATCATGAATCATCATGAATAAGATATTTTTTTTAGCTTTTGTTACATCTTCAAGTGGCAGTGAGTGTAATTTATTCTCAGTCAGTGTAAATTATTCTGGTCTGCTAATGGACACATAGACAGTGTTGGGAAGGTTACTTTAGAAATGTAATTCGTTACAGTTACAAGTTACCCTGTTTAAAATGTAATAGTAGTGTAACTTTTTGAATTACTTTATCTGAGTAACGTAACTTATTACTTTTTGATTACTTTTTAAATGTTTTCATGATTTTGTCCCAGTAAACATTTTAACAGAAAGCCCCACATCCAACTGTGAAGGGAAATGGCAACAGGGATGTTTTGTAGGCTACGGTAGGCTATAAGAAAAACACACGAAACTGTTTTTTTTTTTAAAATATAGACTGTTTTAGCAAGGTTTTGCTGACAATATTAAGATATAATTCAAATTGTAATTTTGAAAAAATTCAAAAGTACCTGTAATTGAATTGCACATTTTTCTCCAGTAACTGTAATGTATTACTGTTACATTTATTTTGTAATTAAATTACGTAATGGAATTACATGTATCGCGTTACTCCCCAACACTGCACATAGACATATTCCCCCACGTATCCTCAGCATATCAAGCACCAAATACATACTGTAAGTCTGACCAGATCCGCACCTCAACATTCATCTACTTTTTTTCAATTTGCCTTTTAATGTGTGTGTTTGTGACATGTCTGATGCGTTATTATTATTACGGTATGATTTATTTTATCAGATCTCTAACAAAACACACTTTTCAGGTGTCACAATGACCATGAGGTCTGCGTCCTCAAACATCACCGGCATCACCACTACTGAGGGCTTCATCAACACTACTGACGACTTCATCAACACAATATACTACTGCCCTGAGGCGGATACTAGGTTTGTTTGGGCTGGCTTCTGCGTCCTGGCCAGCTGTGTGGGCGTTCCTGCCAGCCTGTGGCTCCTGTGGGTGCTCGTTCAGAGGCAGCGACGTGGCATGACCAACGCCAACGACATCTACATGCTCAACCTCACCATCATGGATGTTGTCTTTAACATCCTCATTATACCATTCATGCTCAATTTCCTTGTATGGTGGAATGACGTGCTTACGGTAGTAGACAATCTTCTGTACGGTTTCAACATATGCGGAAGACCTCTGTTCATGGCGTGTATCTGTGTGGACTGCTTCATGGCTGTGGTGTACCCCATCACCTACATAAGGGTGAAGCGCTCGAGATACAGGCTGCTACCCTGTGCAGTTGTCTGGGTGTTCACCTTGCTGTTTGGGTTGCTTATTATCCTTGATCAACATCTATTCATCTCGTCCTTCATCGGGCTCCCATACCTCCTGTCCGTCCCAGTGATCGTCGCCTGTGACCTTGCTATCCTTCACACGTTGAGAAAGCCAGATCCTTCCGGAAGGGGTGAGGTCCACCCGCAGAAGCAGAGGGCCCTGCAGACCATCACCACCAGTCTGGTCATGACTCTGGTGTCCTACCTGCCTGTGCTGGTTGTGTGTCCTTTCCTGAGCCTCATGTCCGTCAGCGACGAGGTGAAGATGTGCTCCATCATGGTTCCTGTTCTGATCGCACCGTTGGTCGGGGGCGTGGTCATGCCTCTGCTCCAGCTGCACAGCCTGGGGAGCCTGCGGGGTCTGCAGCAGTGCACACGCGCCCCTGAACCCTCGTGATGACGGCTAGCCCAACAGCTCTAAACACACACCTGCCTTTGGACCAAACACACCTCTCTTAGGACCAAACACACCAACCCTCAGGACCAAACACACCTCCCTTCAGACCAAACACACCTGCCTTTGGACCAAACACACCACCCTCAGGACAGCCAGTCCAACAGCTTAAAACACACACCACCCTCAGGACCAAACACACTTCTCTTAGGACCAAACACACCATCCTTCAGACCAAACCCACCACCCTCAGGACCAAACACACCACCCTCAGGACCAAACACACCACCCTCCGGACAGCCAGCCCAACAGCTCTAAACACACACCACCATTTGGACCAAACACACGTCCCTCAGGACCAAACACACCTCGATTTGGACTAAACACACGTCCCTCAGGACCAAACACACCTCCCTCAGGACCAAACACACTTCTCTTAGGACCAAACACACCTCGCTTTGGACCAAACACACCACCCTTCAGACCAAACACACTTCTCTTAGGACAGCCAGCCCAACAGCTTAAAACACACCTCGCTTTGGACCAAACACACCACCCTCAAAAATGCTTTAACCTTTTAGATGATGATAGGAGATATTTGATGCAGAAATCATTTTTGTGTTGTGTTGTTGTGAAGGTTCATTTTGTAGAATTAAATGTGACTAAATGTGTGATGTTACAACACGGGGCTCGTGGGCGTTTTAAACACATCTCCCTTTGGATCATCAGCACAACAGCTATAAAATAAACTCTGGGTATGTTATAAAACATGACAAAACATGATAATGAGTTGGTATGCTTGCCTGCTACAGGCTAGCAAAACTCAGAGGGGGTCTCGCCCAGGGAGTAAAACACTGTAGAACCGCTACTGATGTTCCTGAACTGGCCTTTATCTGTGTGAGCTACAGCCATGCTATGTGAAGATTTCTTTTAAAGTTTTAGACAAGTTACTGCTTATGAGACAGGTTGGGCACAGGTCAAACATCTCAGAAGGCCACACTGAACTTGTCTGTATGCTGTATCTGATCTGTTTAAGGCTTTAGAATCCTTAACTAGTAAAACTAATGTTACATGTCTTTTACATTAAATAATTATTTATATAAATGGTTATTTCATGAATATTTTATATGTATCTTAGTTTTTGCACATGTCTGCACTTGTATATATATATCATGTATACACAGCAAAAACATCAAACAAATGCTTTTAGTTCCTTTGTCATGTTATTGCCAATTAAAGATTCAGTATCAGAAACATGCCTATGTCAGACTCATTTTGGATGAGAAAGCAGGCATAACTAACTTCCTGCCCTGTTAATGTAACCCAACTGGGGCTAGCCATTCAGATGTGGCAGACTGCCACCAGGCTGTGTGGAGGGGCGTTTTTCTCACGACACCAATCCACACCCTGAGAGTTAGTAGCATAGTTAGCTTTAAAAAAACATGAAAAATATATAACATAAAAATATAAAATATATTTTTTCATTTTATTCCTATCTAATTGCACTACCCTTGAGGTCTTGTAACAGTCTATGTGTGAAAAGTATCTTCCCCAGTAAAGTAAAGCTTCCCGTGCTTTCACAGTGCCCATGGAGTGCTGTGTGATGTACAAGGATACAAGCATACAAGGATACAAGAACGGTTTATTGTTACATTGATTGTTACATTGGGCTAAAGATGGAGCTTGGAGAACACTCACTATCAGAATGTGCCAACTAACCTGTACATTACATTACATTACATTACATTACATTACATTACATCACATTACATTACATTACATTACATTACAACGATCTCGTGCAATTCTAATTCACAATTTGAGCAGGATTACTGTTACGTATGATAACGTTGGCTAAATATATGACACTGCAACCAGAATATTATATATATATAAGTAGGCTAGGCCTAGTGATCCCACCTCTGAGAACTTCCTGTCTAGGGGATCTTATATTAGTCAGACCAAGCTTTACGAGCTTGGGGCCACAGACAGGCTAAGAAAAGGCATCACATACAAAAACACATTGCTATAAACAACGTATAGAACAGACATAAAATAACTAAATAAATACAGCATTAAATCCAAATAACTACAATTACAGTTATGACATTTAGAGTGTTTCTGGTGTTTTACATTTGCTATCATGGAATGTTTAAGATATCATGGAATGTTTAAGATGTGCCAATTTGAGAACTCAAGGATGTTGCTGTAGTCACTGACTAACTTATACAATGGTTGTCAAGGTAACACAGTCTTTCCAAAGACATGAAAATTCCACAATGTGGTCAGTGGTGTTCACTACAGTTTTTCTCAGTCGCTTTGGTACTTTTCTCACAACACTATTAACATTTGCGCAGCATTTAGTGCATTTCTCAAAACAGTTAGTGCAAACTGCAAAACCTAGTGGATAACCTGCAAAAGCAAGTCACTTGCTCAAAATGGATAGTCAATTCCTCAAAAGCAAGTATTCATGTCAACGAAACTGCCAGTGTCATCAAAATGAAAAGTCTTGGCATCATGTTTATGAACAAGATAGTCAAATGGCTTTGTCATGTTTTCATTATGACAATTACTTCTCTTAGTGTTTTCCAATGCAGGAAAAAAAGGTTAGAACTCATTGACACTACCTGAAAATGCTCAAGACAGCACTATACACGACCTGTACAGCCATTTAAAACTACAGTAAACAGTACACGTTGCTGTAAGTAGGAGAGTGAGTACAAGACACTGAATACGTACATTTCCTATTTTTACTGTATATGCTCTTTGCAATTCTACAGCATTGTGCAAAAGAAAAATACAATACAGTCACTTATTTAGAACAAACATAAGAAACACCCTTTTGGTAGAGCTGTGCACAAATGTGAACAACATACGTAACAGTACATATTGTAACTGAAAATAGGTAAATCATTCTGGCACATGCAGACGTTCCTGTCTGTCTAGCCATATATTTTCATCTACATCACAACGGATATCATCCCTTGCAATGCAGCGAGAAAAGTGTCTCCTGGAGTGGTAAATCCACCGTCTGCATGACTCTGCTGCAGCAAAGCAGACCATTTACAGTGCTGAACATTAGAGTATACATACAAGACATGTTTTACCTGTACATACTGGTGACGGCTGAACTAATAGTTATGAGAATTTACATTCTGATCTGAGAAAAGCACCAACGCAACTGAGAAAAACTGTAATACTTCACACACCTCCTTGTGAGTAAAAGCTTAAGTTCACCTGAGAGCAACTGTTCAATTTAGGAGACATTTCCAGCAAAAAAAATAAATAAAGAAAGGTATAAAATTTGCTTGACAGAATTTGATAACTAGTTCAACAATTTTGTATGTAATGACTCAAGCAATAAAACTAAGACTATTAGTTTTATTGGGAATGACTATTCAGCATCCACAAGTATAGTTCATTTTGACTGACATGACATAAGCAAATGAAAATGTTAAAAAACAACATTGTATTGTATAAAAGCAACTGACACATGTCCAAAAGCATTGGCAATTTGTTCAGAGGAAGGAGAAATTGCTATTATGAGGTGCACAAATGACTAAATGTTGTGGAGGTTGAACTAATAGTTATGAGAATTTACTTTCTGATCTGAGAAAAGCACCAAAGCAACTGAGAAAAACTGTAATATGATGACACAAAAAAAATCATAGCAAACTCATCGTAGCATTTTTCATCATCAACTTGTGCCATGTGGTTTGTTGACAAAAACAAGGTTAGGCATTTCCTCATCTGCTTCTAAGGTATGTCCATATACTCTTCAGTTGGCCCAGGTTGCCCAGGTGCAGCAGGGGCATGATGGTACTGCCAAGGGAGGGCCCGATGAAGCTGGGGAAAATAATGTGACATAGGAGCTCTGGTTTAGTGAGGTCAATGAGGGGCAGCAACGACTGCAGGACCAGTGGGGGCAGGTAGGCCACTGTTGATATGACCAGGCTGTTGGTGATCGTCTGCATGGCTCTCTGTTTCTGTGGGTGGATGCTGTTTCCTCCAGAAGGACCTGGTTTTCTCAGGGCACACAGGATGGAGATGTCACAGAAGGCGATTGTTGGGAGGTACAAGGCGTACGGGATCACAACTGTGGTGTAGACCATACGTCCAGTGAAGGTAGTGGTTAGGCCGTAAACTATAGTGAAGATCCAGACCAACGCACAGGCTGCCATTTTGTATGTCTTTTTCATGGTCTTCATGTATAGGACGGGGTGAACCACGGCCAAGTAGCACTCCACACAAATGCAGGTCGTAAACAGAGGTCGACCGAACAAGGCAAACCACGAGAAAAATACATTTGCATGCAGAAACAGCTCGCTCTGCCAAACATAGTAGTTCAGCACGCAGGGAAGGATTACGATGCTGAACATTAGGTCCATAATGGTGAGGTTAAACATGAAGACGTCGCTAGACGAGCCACTGCGTTGTCTCTGGATGATCACCCACAGGAGCCAAACGCTAGCGGGAACGCCGACCAGAGAAGTAGCGACACATGACATGAACCAGACCAGGGGACCCACGGGCCTGTGGGGACAGAATAAGACATGGACCTCAGCACTGGAGGAAATGAAAGAGTACTTTAACTGAGTTTGGCGATCAACACTGTGATTCAGTCTGATTTTACAAGGATACAAGGATGTTTTATTGTCACTTTCATAGACTTACTGGGTAGAGCAGGACATGAAGTGAAATTAGTGATATTTATATAATTAATATTTTGGAGACAGGTGAACAGGGGAACATCACTGTGATTGAATCTGAGTTTGGAAACTGTAGCATGCAAAAGCAGAGCAGCCAATAATGACTCCACACTGAGAATACAGATGTTCCCCAAACTCAACATGTTAAAACATTCAAACAGTCACTTGTTATATTGCCATTTTTAGAAATACTCAAAAACATAGCAACGTATAAATAATAAGAATGAGCAATTTTACGACTGCTCTTGGAGGTAATTTAATGGAAAATGATTAGGTTACTTCTGGGTACAGAATAACAAATAGACCGCAGCACTGGTCATGTTGCTGCTGGTGACGTTTGAGGGTGAAGACTCGGTGGGCATGATGACACCTGTTAGCAACAATAACAATAACAAAAAAAGGTGTCAATGTAAAAATACTAAAAGTGAAATTTAATAAACAGTGAACATTTGTCTAAGTAATGTGTTCAAGACAATTACATTGGAAAGCATTTGTTTGTGCAAATATTAAACCACAATCATTGAAAACATGTTTGAAACCTCAAAACAAAACCTCTGTTACAGTAATAAATGTTTTATTTAGTAATCATTTAATAAATGAATTAACTAAATTAATAAACAAATAAAATAAAACAAAAAAGCATCAAATCACATAGCTTAGGTGATCTGGCACTCTAAGGACACTCCCGAACACAAATTTCCACTTTAATTGTGGACATCGTATTGTATCTTTTTTTCTTTTTTTTGCAAGGTAACCAATGAACCGATTTTCACCAAAAAAGAATAACCGGCCGGAATAAAGCAACCGGAATACTGACATACTGTAAAAACTTCAGAACGATACATTCATGACTTTTTGACTTACTTTGCAAACAAACAAGATACACAGATAAGACAGACAAACGCCAGCAAAAACATAATCTCCTTGGCGGAGGTAACTAAACCAAGATCTGTGTAGAAATTAAAATAAAATTATTATTAATATTATTGTACTATTTTGTCTGAATAGAACATACCTGTAAAGACGGTATATTGGTATATTGGACCTACCTCATGGGGTGTAAACTTCACTGTGTGAGGAGACAGGGCGTTAACATGATTTACCTGCATAGACCCAGTCTGGATTTGAATCTCAGGTGTGTGTCCATGTCAGCACTCAATACATCACTTGGTCGGTGACCGAGGGGAGGGTGAGGCTTGGGTCCACACCAGGTGGCTTGGGTCCTCACCAGGTGGGGTGGCAAGAAGCATTTGAATAGATTTAATCTAAAACACATCAGTCACCAAATGTCAAAAGCATCGGCATTGTAACTCAGAATTAGGCTGCCTAAGAGTTCTAAATGCTTATGGTTTGAGATCATAAACATGATTTGTCTGTCTGTCTGTCTGCCTGTCTGTCTGCCTGTTTGTCTGTCCATCCTCTCAACTACCTAAAAAGTCATTTTAATTAGTTAATGTAAATTATCCCAAGGTGAGACCACTGCATGTTATCATCTCAATGGTGGAAATAGACCTCAAATACAAACATAATAATAATAACAAAAACAATAGCAGCAATCATAATAATAATAATAATAATAATAATAATAATAATAATAATAATAGTGTAATAATCTCTGTGCCTGGAACACTGCTATTTATGCACATCAAAATCCTCAGAGTTAAATTTCCAAGAGTTTTGCAAAAGTCTTAAAATTAAATGTTTAAATTATACTGTAAAAAGGTGATTTAACTGTACACGGCAAAAATTCCAAGAATAAAATTAAGTATTAAGTATTAAAATTAAGAGTTGAAGCTACACTGCACAAAGTTAACTGTAAAAGAGTCAGATGTGTAATTGAGTTGGTGTCAAGCACTCGGCTCCAATGACACTCCAAGGACACGCCTCTCCTAACACAGTCTATCCTCATGGAATTTTCTAGAGAGGATTTTTGTGGATAGGAAGCCGCACTCTCAGTTGTAGTTCTTGTTCTTGTTTAATGGGTTAGCATGAAGACAGACGTTTCGGCCCAGCGGCCTTCCTCAGTGTCTTACCTAAGACACTGAGGAAGGCCGCTGGGCCGAAACGTCTGTTAACGTCATTAAACAAGAACAAGAACTACAACCGAGAGTGCGGCTTCCTATCCACAAATGTACTATTTCCAGTTGCCCGCACCCGAAGACGTTGATAAAAAAACTTTTTGGAGTTTGAGCGCACTTTTCAAAAAAGCTTTTCTAGAGAGGAGAAATTGTATCAGCCTCTTGACAGGATCACAAAGTAGGACCACACATCAAAGTGTCCTCCATTCAATACGATTAGTGCACACGTTAAACTGAAAGGCCAGACCGACGCACAGGCAACCACCCTGCATCTCCTCGTCCTCATGTAGGCAATGGGGTGAACAACAGCCAGGTAGCAGTCCACACAAACTACAACATTACAACGAGATTATTTTGTTATTTATTTAGTCATTCAAGCAATTTTGCAACTGACTTCAACTGACGATAGGCAGTTTTTAGGCACGGGCGAACAGGACTGCTGCCTGGTGCTGCTGAGAGGTGGTCTCGCCCGGGGCGTAAAACACTATAGAACCACCACTGACAACAGCCCGGTAGCAGTCCACACAAACTACAGCATTACAGCGAAATTATCTTTTCATTTATTTAGTCATTCAAGCAATTTTGCAATTGACTTCAACTGACGAGAGGCTCACACAATTTGCACCCCATCACTGTGACCAGCGTTAGACAAACAACACAGGGCTCACTCACCCATGACGCAAAACGACTGTTTTGTTTGTCACCGTGCTCCAACAAAACACACTGATATTCAAATGTGAAGCTCTCCAAGCTTTTGCATGACCCTTGCTTAAATACAAGAGACATGTGGAGACACCTATGTGTATATGGTATAGCTCGTCTGAGCGACTTACAGAGACTCACACCACTCTGTGCTTCAGGGTTCTCTGGATGTAAGGACACTGTGACACACATAAATCATATCAGGTAGGTCTAACATTTGTCCATGTCATTACTACCTAAAGTGGTTTCTAAAGAGTTTGTTGCTTTTGAATATTTATATTATCTCACTTTTAGTTAACAGTAAAAAATGAAGAAGAATGCATTTTTTAGATCAAACATCGATCTAAGGAAGGGACAGTTCTAAGGAAAAACATTTTGGGTTTTAACATGACTTTGTTACCAGTATGTCAGACTTGAAACACATACAAGAATCGCATATTATACAGTAAAATTTTCAAGGATATTCACAAACTGTCTGCACCAACAGCAGTCTTGTGTTGTTTTCATTCATTTTCTTCATTTCTGTTTTTCTTTTATAACTCAAAAGAAACTGCAGCCGTTTCGTTTTATCAAGTCTCTTCAGCAGTCCTGTGGAAGGCAATGTCTCCTTTCTCCTCAAACATGTCCACCAACACCACAAACAGCAACAGTAGCAGCACAGGGCATTTTGATTACTTCTGCAGAGAGCTGTATGTCGGTCCACTGCTCTGGGGCATCTTTGGCACGCTGAGTTCACTGGTGGGCTTGCCCGCCAACGTGCGTCTCCTCTGGGCACAGTTTGCGAAGGGGTGTGGCGCACTACTGTCCAGTGACATCTACCTGCTCAACCGCACCATGATGGACCTGCTGTTGAACAGCATCACCATTCCGGGCACGTTGAATTATTTCGTGTGGAGAGCGGATGTACCTTCGGTGTTGGTTGATATCTTTTCCTCCTTGAGTCTAATAGGGAGGCCACTGCTGACGGTGTGCATCTGTGTGGACTGCTACCTGGCCGTGCTGCACCCCATCCCCTACATGAGGCTGAGGCATGGCAGGTACAGGCTGGTTGCCTGTGCGTCGGTCTGGGCTTTGAGTGTAACATATGCACTCAGCTTACTGGGGGAAGAAAACGTTGACATGCGCAGTTTCTTTGCCGTCCCCTATGTCCTCTCCCTTCCTGTCATTGCCTTCTGTGACGTCACCGTTCTTCTTGCCCTGAGGAAGCCAGACCCGTCGGGAAGGACGGACATTCACCCGCAGAAGCAGAGGGCTCTGCAGACCATCACCAACAGCTTTATCATGAGCACAGTGGCCTACCTCCCTCCGATGGTTATCTTTGGGTTCTCATCCCTGATGCCCCTGCCCCGTCAGAGTCTGTGGTGTTCTGTTTTCTTCCCTACTTTCATTTTTCCTCTGCTAGGGAACACCATCATGCCTCTGCTCTATTTGCAAAACCTGGGGTACTTCAAGGGTTGCGGCAGCCATGGCAGGGCCTGAGAAGTATCAGTGAATAGCCTTTAAAGGTGTATGGTCACGCCAGCATGGCGAGAATGTTGGGACAATGAAAGTTCTGAAGAATGCTTGGCTGAATAAAATAGAACCTTGATTTTTAGAATCTTGTCTCGTTGTAGAACACAGAAAGGATTAAAAAAAAAGAAAAACAGAATTGAGTTTGGCTTATAACCTTAACTGACCAGTAGTCTTATCTAACACCTGAAAGACCTAGGTGCATGTTCCTCAATGCTGTCCAGTACACTGTACATTTATTGCACATTGTTAGTGTTATATATGTTTTGTATTGTGTAGATTTTCTCTACCTGAATATAGATTATAGCTGGAGTTTAAGAGCCTTGTTTGAGTGAATCTGTTTGTCTAAATAATGTGTTTAAGACTATTACATTGTAAAGCATTTGTTTATGTAAATATTAAACCACAATCATCGCAAACATGTTTGAAACCTCAAAACAAAACCTCTGTTATAGTGATAAATGTTGTATGAAAACCATCTTATTTCTAAACAGTCCTTTTTCTTCATTTTTATATTCCATTGATCATGTATTGTAAGATAAGGTGTTCTTTTTAGTAATGGAAAGGAAAACATGTAACAAAACATATTGGATTTTAAACATGTTTTTAAATACATGCCACATAAATATTCTTGTATTATTGTGTAATAATAATAATAATAATAATAATAATAATAATAATAATACAATTAACAATTAAAAACACATTACATCAATTACAACAAGAACACTGTACAATAGCCATATTATCCAACAATGACGTAAAAGTGTCTAATGACACAAGTTTGTCTAATTTAATAGCAAAGTCTTGTAACCTGCTCCCTTTTGTAGGGGCAAAGACACTGAAAGCTAACTAACCAAGCTCAGATTTTATTTAGGGGAATTCTAGGGAGATAAAACTCTGTGAGCTCTGTGTGTTGTGAAGGCTTTTTGACTTTGGTAATTAGCACACATATTTTCATTTCATTACATTGCATTTGGCAGACGCTTTTATCCAAAGCGACTTACAAAAAGGAGGACATAAGCTGGCAGAGGTGTGAAGGAACACAGAGTAAGCAGGCAACCTTTATACATACAGGGAGGTGCATGTGCCTGAATAAGTTTCCCGGCGCAGGGACACTACAGACACACATACTCCCGAACACCTTTCAAACACCTGCACGGATTTCATCTCACACACCTGACCCCCTTGACCCCCTACCCTGAGGGGCTGAGAGTGACAGTGATGCTTGGCTAGGAATAACAGCCTGGACCGTCTGTCTGTCAACGAGGCGTTTCATGCAAATCGAGGGTGAGTGTGTGTGTGTGTGTGTGTGTGTGTGTGTGTGTGTGTGTGTGTGTGTGTGTGTGTCTGTCAACAAGGCGTTTCATGCAAATCTCGCCGGCTTACTATACTGACCTCCATGACCCTTTTGCCTACCACACGCAAGGGCCCGTGAGCCTTTTTGGGGCCATATTTACATGAAGCTTTTCCATTCAAACTCTCAGGTGGGCCGTGGAACTGCTCACCTCTTGCACATGATTGCTCCCGTCACACTTACCAGCAACGGTGAACATGGCTTTGATCGAGCATATTAAAACAAGACTTTTTTGGTGTTTTTATTAGGGCTGTCCTCGACCAAGGATTTTCTTGGTCGACCAGTGGTCGTGCATTCACTCCGACTAATCGATTAATCGCCCCGTCCCCTCCAAAAAAAAAAAAAAAAACGAAATAACGTGATGGGCTACACAACTGCGAGGCGGCCGTCTCTCTGCGCATTTACCACTAACGGCGAGGGTAACCTTCATGCGATTTTCAACCATGCAGGCATTTTAAAATGGGTATGTTGTCTGATTGCCTGAAATATGTGATGTAGGCCTACAAAATGTTTCCTGGTTGATTTACATAACCTAACATGGCTTTGATCGAGCATATTAAAACAAGACTTTTTTGGTGTTTTTATGGTGTTTCACAGGATTCGTCCTGAATCGTTCTGTTCAGGTACAGCGATACAACAATGCATATCGAGTATTAACTAGTACACTAATATATATATATATATATTATGCACAGTGGTTTAAACGACATGTATATCATCTTCATGCCCGGGGTGTGATGCTGCACCAGTTCATGCATTTACATACAGTAACCCTGTTAGCCTCAGATGGGGAGCAGGGTGATCCTTAATCCTTGAGGCTTTTTTAAGAGGGGAAGTGGTCCTTGGTCTAAAAAACAAAAAACATGTTAAGACACACAGCTTTAGATGAAAGGAGTAGATTTCTGTTGTAGACTAACTCCTAAACAGTATTTAAGGAAGTAATTGTGTGCTGATGACACATTAAAGAAAAAATGTTTTTTTTAGTTTTTTTTTTAAGAAAAGTGTGTTGTGTTGAGGATAGACCTACATAAGCAGTGTCATCCTGTTATGAATCTACAACTTTAATGCAGACTTTTCTCCACCAAATATTTTGTTGTAGGGTTGTAGGAGTGAACTATTGTTAGGGGATCTGGGGACACAACTTCTGAGTTACAAAATAAACAGATTGAGACTGTGACTATTTTATGCCTGTGTGTTTATGTATTTTAAAAGCAAAGGTGTTAAATGATAACGCCTAATTCAAAATGCATGACACCTGTCTTGCAGGTGTGGTTCCAGCCAACGATGAAAAGACAACATGAAACTCATGAATGCAAATGGTTGTTTTGCTGGCGATGATGATGCTTGCGATGGCACACTTTGATATTCAAATGATACAAAAGTTCTCCTCTCGGGTCTTGCTCATACAGCAGAGAGTTTTCAGAACTCGATAAAGCATTGCTGCTTTTGCAACGTCAGTAAGGCAGTTACCGGTTAAAAACTTCGTTCGTGGTGTAAGACTTCCCCGTCTGCTGTCTGCTGTATTTGAGCCACAAATCAGATCAGGTAAGTTTCACACAGAGGTGAAGTGTAATTGAAGTTGAGCATGTTTTTTTTTTTATTAATACTAACTCCTAAACAGTATTTAAGGACGTAATTGTGTGCTGATGACACATTGAAGAAAAAATGTTTTTTTTTTGTTTTTTGTTTTTTTTAAGAAAAGTTTGTTGTGTTGAGGACAGTACATAGACCTATGGTATGTCACAAAAGTGAGTACCTCCCCCTAACATTTTTGTACTTTTTTATTATATCTTTCCATGGGAGAAGTCTGAAGATATAACACTTTTACAATGTAAGGTAGGCAGTGTACAGCTTACACCTACTTTACATTGTATCAAAGTGTTACATCTTCAGACTTCTCACATGGAAAGATATAATTTAAAAATGTACAAAAAGGTGAGGGGGTGAGGGGTGTACTCACTTTTGTGACATATTGTACATAGGCAGTGTCACCCAGTTATGAACCTACAATTTTAATGCAGACTTTTCTCCACCAAGAGTTTGCAATTCATACAATAAAAATAAACAAATAACAAGCAGCAATAAAGAAAACAAATAAAAGTGGGATAATAATATTATTATTATTAATAATAATAATAATAATAAATAATAACAAATTAATCAATGAATAATAATAATAATAATAATGATGATGATGATGATGATGATGATGATGATGATGATGATGATAATAATAATAATAATAATAATAATATTTCCAACAGATATGTCAGAGGCAACGTACCACTTCTCAACCGTCTCCAACATCACGAACACTACTGACTACTCCTACTACGACCCCTTCTGCACCGATATGCAGGTGGGTCATCTGGTTTGGGCTGGCTTCTGCGTACTATGTGCGGTGTTGGGCATGCCTGCCAGCATACAGCTTCTTTGGGGACTGTCTAGGAAGGGGTGTGCCGGGTTGTTCAGGGATGTCTACATGCTGAACCTCGCCTGCACAGATCTGATCTTTAACATCTTCAACATACCAGGCATGCTAAACATTTTTTTTTGGAAAGAAAAATCGTTGGCAATAACAATGACCGTCCTGTATTGTTTGAATTTGAGTTGCCGGCCTCTGCTCATGGCCTGTGTCTGTGTGGACTGCTACCTGGCTGTTGTTCACCCCATCGCCTACATGAAGATGAAACGTGGAAGATACAGGCTGGTGGCCTGTGCGTCGGTCTGGGTTTTCAGTCTGATTTATGGACTAGCATTTGCGCTCAGATTTCACCTCTCCTACATATCTGTCTTTGCGATGCCTTATGTCCTCTCCCTTCCTGTCATTGCCTTCTGTGACGTCACCGTTCTTCTTGCCCTGAGGAAGCCAGACCCGTCGGGAAGGACCGACATCCACCCGCAGAAGCAGAGGGCCCTGCAGACCATCACCAACAGCCTCGTCATGAGCACAGTGGCCTACCTCCCTCCCCTGGTTGTCCTTGGGTTCTCACCCCTGCTGCCCCTGCCCTCTCAGCATCTGCTGTGTGATGTGCTTACCGCAGTCCTCATCGGCCCTTTCCTTGGGAGTACCATTATGCCCCTGCTTCACCTGCACAACATGGGGTACCTCAAGGGATGCAGTCACTAGGGAGATGTCTGAAGGGATGCAGTCACTAGGAGGGAGATGTCTGAAGTGAATGTCAGAATCTTCTGATTGCTATTTCTGGAGAAAATGTGTCGAATTTTGTGCAATTGCCATAACTGGCAATTGTGTACAAACAAGGTGATTGAAACAAACAAAAAGTCACATTCCCATCAGTGTGTTGACTGTATCTAACGATATGCCAATGTTAGCAATTATAGCTAGTTATAAGTGGTCTTATACTGTCTTATATTGCCAGTGTTGCTGCACAAGTTTAAAAAGTGGAAATTTTGTTTTTGTTCCAACATTAAATGCTTTTAACTGGATCCTCACAAGATGTTATGTGTAGTTATAACATGATTACCACTGCAAATGTATACATACATACATTAATCATTTATGTAGTATATTGTAGAATGTTTGATGTAGGCTACATAGTTCAGCATTGTACATAAATCAGGTTAAACATCTTGTAGCACATATGATTCCTGAAGTTTAGCCAGTGTGTGAGTTAAAGTGTTTACCTGTTTGTTATCTGTTTGTTTAAATAGTTTATTTTACATTACCATTTACATTACATCACATTTGGGTGATAGTCTGTACAATAGGCTAAAGCTGATGCTAAAAGCTAATGCTACCCAGTGTGTTTATATGTCTTGCTACCTAATACTATTTTACCTATTAATAAAACATATTAATAAAATATTACCTACTAATAAAACCTATAGGTGCTAGGGCATGATTGCATTGCCCTTCTATCTTTCTGTTTTTTTTTTCAGTCAGTTGAGACGCATCACAAACATGCTATGAAACAAAAGAAATAATGGTTGTTTAAGACTGTTCTTCTACTAAGTGATCCACTGCGTTGTGTAAAAACATGGGTAATTAAAGAGCCATATTACTCAGAGAAAACGCTCTTGGAGGTTTATTTTATTCATCAACACAACACACACACATTTTCCATGACCATCACTTACTTTATTGCCGCTTTAACTCAATATTGATCGGCCTGTTAATCTTATCAAGCCAGACGTCAGCTGTACCTCCTAGTGGTGTGTGGTGGTACTGCAGGAAATATCATCTTGTTATTCAGGAAACCACACCCGGTTAAAAACAAATGGCCTGCTCAAAGTAATGTAATATAGTTGCACCTTTAACCTGTTCTTGCACCGCTCCTGTTTTCCTTATATTTATTCTGTAAGTTCGTATGTCCACTCTAGGTTCACTGTTTTTAACAACATGTTTTTGTAGTAATTTTATTTCAAAACAAACACGAGAACTATTACAACTCCATTAATTGAATGTTAACTTTTGTTTAAAAAAATCTCTGTAACTGTTGTTACAAGTTATAGCCTAGCTATAACATGACATAAGAAATAACTGGCACTTAGCCAACAAGGAAAAATATTAAAATGCCCTTTAATTTCAGAAGTACCTTCTACATTTTAGATTTTACTTCAGAGACACACCCTGTAGTGGGAATTCAAACATGTGTCTGCAGTAAGTGCAGTGTGTCTAACAGTGAGCATGATGTGGTGTTTTACCAGCCAAGGGTGTCCAAGGACGGCAATCATGCTTTTACCACACACTGTCAAAAAAGACCGTGAAAATTACATAAAAACTATGTTAAATACATACAGAAAAGCATTGTAAACCCCAAAACATATATTTTTTGTTTAAATCACTGTGCAATTTTGTTTATTAAACGGAATGTTGTTATATTTACATCAACAATATGTGATTTTTATCAAATGTATTTGTTAAAGCTACAAATATTGGTAACAAAAACAGCTTTTACCGCCTGCGAGGTGGTAAAGTATAGGACATGTTGCATAGTCAAAGTCAAAGTCAAAGTCAAAATTATTTGTATAGCGCATTTCATACATAAATGCACTTCAATGCGCTTTACACAAATTTTAAAATAAAATACAATTAAAGATTTAAAAAGTAAAATACAATTTAAAATAAAGCAAAACCATTAAAATAATAATAATAATAATAATAATAAGATATAATAATAAGCATATGATAAGATAGGCTAAGATAGTTAGTGTTGCAAAGAGGATAGTGGTGCGCACATCCAAAAAAAAAATAGGTGCTGGACAACAAAAATATACACGTGTGAAACAAAATGGAATGTCCGCACACTTGCTCCCGTTTTGTTTTTTTTAGTGATGATCACCACAAGTGAACGTTTTTGAGCTTATGCTCTTCAACACATTCTTCTTCAAACACATTCGGAAGCTCAAAAATGTTCACTTGTGGGAATCATTAAAAAAAACATTGTTAGTGTTGAAATAAATGACACATTGTGCATGTTATATAAGAGGGACACACTGATGAACATAATAAAGGTAGACACCAAGGGGCATAGGTATAAAGGTGGACACCATAGACACATAGGGGCATACACACCATCCAGAGGGCAGGTGAGGAAACCACTATGATTGGTAGTCTACTATGGTCTTTAGTGGAGACATTTACACAGGCAAATATACAGAGTAGTAACAGTGTACAGTGCCAATAATAATAGATTATAATAGTAATAATTAGGCTTGTAAAGAGGGAGGAATAAACATAATTGTGTCATGTAAAGCAGTCAGGCTAAAGTAAGCTTAGTGTTGACTCTGGTTTTAGCAGGCTTACCCCTATGATTAATATTATGGTTTTTAGTGGAAACATTTACATAGGCTTTTGCCATTTGACTTAACCATGTAATGGATACCATCCCACCCCATCCCATCTCATAGATATCCTGAGGAACGTAGGGTCAGGTAATGACTTTTGTTTTTGTTTAAAAAAAACATTACGTTTCCACGGTCGTATGAACAGTCAAAGTGCAAGAGCAAAGCTACAGTAGTTTGTTTAGCCAGCAAGGCCAACACGTTCGCCTGAAAGGTGAAACCCAGTGCCACACACTGGGACACACATGAGACGAACAAGCAGTTCATCACATACAGAATTTTTTTAAAAAATGCTATCGCCGAATACCAGGAAATTACTCTATAGTGCACAGAATGGAAAGCTCCAACAGTAGCACCCAACCTACTTTTATTTCTTAAGATATGGCCTGATTTCTCTCCAACATTGTTACAACATTACATTACATTACACTTAGCAGACACTTTTATCCAAAACGACCTACAAAAAAGTAGGACATAAGCAAACAGAGGTGTAGAGGAACACAGAATGAACAGACTACCTTATTACATACAAGGAGATGCATGTATCTACAAGTAAGTTTCCCCGAGCAGGAACAGGGGTACTACAGATCTCAACCCACCCTCAAGGTGTCTGATTGGTTAGACCCATAGCTAAATCCTTAGGAGGCTTCTGATTGGTCAGGGGAGCTGTAACTCAGTGATATAGGAAGGGGATACACTTAGAATCACATAAATAGCAGGTGGGATGTGCAGTATCCCACACTTGATTGGACTATAGCCTATAACCTGTGGATGAGCTTGGCTGACAGACTCTCCACATTGCTGTAAGGACATTGTTGGCTGGCAGGCAGTGTTAGTTAATAGACAGTTGATGTGTAATTACAGTAGTAGTAATAATAATAATAACAATAACCTTTACTTGTATAGCACAATTCATACATACAAGATGCAGCTCAAAGTGCTTTACAGTTAGGCAAGGTCACAACAAAACAACATTTCTTGCAGTCCAGTGGCACCGGAGCAGTTGAACACAATAATGCAATGTCACAACAACGCAATAGTGTAGAAATATAAAGCTGACCAGCATCATCTGAGACTCAGTGTGTCTTCTTCCAGGTGGAACTGCAAGTACAGCACGCAATTGGATCAAGAGTAATTGAACAGCAGTCCAGTCTCAGCTTCTTCCACGACAACACCCACATCTCCTTAGGTCCTGAAGGCTGCCCAGGTTCTCCAGGTGCAGAAGAGGCATGATGGTGCTACCGAGCATGCAGGGGATGTTAGCAGGCACTTCGATATTACACAGCACCTCCATCTGACTCAGGTGCATCAAGGCAGAGCACACCGCCAGAACCAGGGGAGGGAGGTAGGCCACTACGCTCATGACCAGGCTGTTGGTGATGGTCTGCAGGGCCCTCTGCTTCTGCGGGTGGATGTCGGTCCTTCCCGACGGGTCTGGCTTCCTGAGGGTACAGAGGATGAAAGTGTCACAGAAGGCAATAGTGGGCAGGGCGAGAGCAAAAGCTATGACTGTACATGTGCCGAGCCAGTCGTCCTCCATGAATACGGCAGCGCCGCAGACCAGCGTAAAGCTCCAGACAACGGCACTGACCACGACCGCGTAGCGCGAGCGCCTCGTCTTCATGTACGTGACGGGGTGGACCACAGCCATGTAACAGTCCACACAGATACAGGCAGTAAACAGAGGTCGCCCGGTCAGGTTGAAACAAAGGACAGTAAAACCTATATCCTTAAGCAGATGGTTTCTGAAAAAGAAGAAATTGCCGACGGCTGGAAGAAGGAAGATGTTGTAGACGAGGTCCATGACGGTGAGGTTTAGCATGTACGTGCCGGCTGAGCCTCGGTGCTTCCCCCCCCTCAGAAGCACCCAGAGGAGCCACACGCAGGCAGGTAGCCCCACACCTGTGCAGGGCACGGCGCAGATACACCAAGCCAAAGGACCCGCAAATCTGTCCCGGCAAAACCAGGAAGCGACATCGGTCAGGTTCGCCACAGAGCTCGAATTAGAAGAGAAGAGTTCCATGGTTCCATGAAGACCGCTGTGTTGAGGTTGAAGGTCACTTCTTAGAAAACAAAACAGGCATCGTCAAAATAGTGATAATAAGTTCATATGAGCTCCCTGTGCCATGGCTCGGCTTTCTGTCTGTTATGTCGGCCAGTCTGTTTGGTGAAAGACGGCGATGTTGGGGCACTTATAAAGGGGCTGGTGCTCTGATGAAAATGCCAAATGTATCTAATGGCTTGATTTGAATATGCAAGTTTGTGCTTGAGGCACTTGGGGTATTGTGACATTTTGGTTTCCAGTGTGGGCCAGGTCTAGGCAACACTGACACTGATAGGTTGTCACTTTGTTTATGTAGTATATATATATATATATATATATATATATATATATATATATAAACACAGGTGTAACTGTGTCGGTCAGAACTGAGCAATCAATTACTCAGCAGACACACACACACACCACATATATATATATATATATATATATATATATATATATATATATATGTGTGTGTGTGTGTGTGTGTGTGTGGGTGTGTGAGACTTCTGAAAAAGTTTGTGTAATATAAACTTAACCCACTATAATCCAGTTCACTTTCACTGCACTTTCATGCAGCTAAAGTAACTGACAAAGACCCAGGCAAACATACAGAGTAATCACAGTGTACAGTGCCAATAATAATAGATTATAATAATAATAATTAGGCTTGTAGAGATGGAGGAATAAACATGTTTGTGTCATGTAAAGCAGTCAGGCTAAAGTAAGCTTAGTGTTGACTTTTAGCAGGCTTACCCCTATGACTGATACTATGGTCTTTAGTGGAGACATTTACATAGGCTTGTGCCATTTGACTTAACCATGTAATGGATACCATCCCAACCCATCCCATCTCATAGATATCCTGAGGAACGTAGGGTCAGGTAATGACTTTTGTTTTTGTTTAAAAAGAGCATTACGTTTCCACGGTCGCATAAACAGTCAAAGTGCAAGAACAAAGCTAATTTGTTTAGCCAGCAAGGCCAACGAGGCCCTGCAACACAGGAAGTTTTTCCTCACCCCTGTCGCCTCTTTGGACACAAGCAGAAACAGTCAACAGCACTCGAATTAATTTTCTCGGCACTACCAAGCTGCAGAAAATTCGGTTTTGTGTTCCTGCCAACTGTTGAAGGACTTATAACAAGAGCTATATCTTGTATGCATTGTGCTATACAAATACAGCTATTTATTATTATTATCATTATCATTATTATTATTATTATTATTATTATTATTAATAATAATAAGAATAAGAATAAGAATAAGAATAATAAATAGCTGTATTTGTATAGCACAATGCATACAAGATATAGCTCAAAGTCCTTCAAAAGTCCTAGCACAATGCATATTATTATACAAATTAAAATTCCCCTGAAAGATGGGGACGTCTGCACTGCTCCTCACAGCATACAGCATGACTTGGCTGGACAGGCCACCAATTATTACACACACACACACACACACACACACACACACACACACACACACACACACACACACACACCAAAACACACACACGCACACACACACACACACACACCAAAACACAGGTGTAACTGTGTCGGTCAGAACTGAGCAATCAATTACTCAGCAGACACACACACACACCACACACAAACACCACACACACACACACACACACACCCCAAAACACACACACACACACACACACACCAAAACACTGCATGTTTATTACCTGTATAGGCGTTGCTGAAGGGTCTGAAACCATTTTTTACATTTAAATGTATCCCAATAATACATCATTACAGGGGAACATTACACTTATCAGACACTGTGTACTATCACATATCACTTATCTAAAGTGACTTAAAATTGAGGAGTCACAAATTCACAAAATATCCAGGCTGCCTGGATTATTTACAGTCAGTGTTCCATTCCCACCTATTTTTTTGCCATTATTCATTGAAAAAGATGAAATGGCAGCATAAAAATCTACACATTTTTAGTTTTATTTCACAGTACAGAAGAAGAAGAAGAAGAAGAAGAAGAAGAAGAAGAAAAAGAAGAAGAAGAAGAAGAAGAAGAAGAAGAAGATGATGGTGATGATGATGAAGATGAAAGCAGCAAAAACAGAAAGGAGGAGGACCAGGAGGAGAGGAAGGAGGAAATAAAAGAGTACTTTAACTGAGTTTGGAGAACAGCACTGTGATTCAGTCCGAGTTTGGAGACAGGTGAACAGGGGAACATCACTGTGATTGAATCCGAGTTTGGAGACTGCAGCATGCAAAAGCAGCCAGTAATGACTCCACACTGAGAACACAGATGTTTCCCAAACCCAAACTGTTAAAACATTCAAACAGTCACATCTTATATTGCCATTTTTAGAAATACTCAAAAACATAGCAACGTATAAATAATAAGATAAGAATAAGCAATTTTACGACTGACTGCCCTTGGAGGTAATTTCATGGAAAGTGATTAGGTTACTCTCTGAGTTTGGGAATATTTGGGAATACTGATGGGAATATTTCCATAGTGAATCGGACGATGGGGATATGAAAGGGCTCGCTGTTTGCATGGTGTCTCCGCATCTCCACTTTGCTATGTAAAGCATGCCGTCCATCACCACAGCGGGGAAACCAAACACTCAGGAGTTAGACGAGGTCACTTCCTCCCTCCGCAACGTTTGAGGACTGCGTCTCGTGTTTTGAATAACATTTGCACTCGGGTAATTGCTGATATTGATACTGAGCATTTGTATTTCTTATTTGTATGTCTTAAGAACATTTTTTTGTTTTGATTGAAGGGTTATGGTAAGGGATATTACGTAACAACTGATGGAACATTTTTTTTAATGTATAAATTCTTCTGAATTGGGGAATCTCTTTAACTGTTATGACTATCTATTTATTTATATATTTATATATGTTTAATAGTAGACAGAGTAAACAAAAGACAGAAAGAGAGAGAGCAGTAAAAAACAGAGTAGCAGTATGTTTTTCACATCATCTTTATTTTCCTGGTAGAGAAATTTGTCCATGCATCTATATCAACCCATCTGGGTCGTGGTACACACAAACACACATACAAACAGACATGTTGGAGAACTGAGCTCATTGCAAGCTCACACACTTAGAGAGCTCACACACCAACACACAGAGCACAAATTTATCCATGCATCTGCATGCATCAACCCATCTGGGTCGTGGCATACACACACAAACATACACACAAACGGACATGTTGGAGAAGTGAGCTCATTGCAAGCTCACACACACTTAGAGCTCACACATCAACACACAGAGCACAGTACCGGTTCTTCGATGCTATGGAAGAACCTTCACTCTCCATTGACCCATCCAGAGATGGTTAAGGAACCATTTAAACCTCTTTATATTTTAGCATGTATGTAAAAGATACTTCACATTGGAAATGGTTCTTCACAGCCTCATGTCATAATAAGTTATATTATGTGATATTGGCCTCAAATGGTTCCTTAAGGAACTATTGCCTCGATGTGTCTTTGAAACACTAAAAAAGGTTCTTCTATGGCATCGCTCTGAAAAAAACATTATTTTTTAGAGTGCAGAAGGTAGCCAGCATGAGCAGTGTATATAATAGTGTACAAAATATAGGTAAAATGTTAGATAAATGTTAGATAAATGTTAAGTAAAAGACATTTCTCTCTGAACACCTAAGGTGCATCCGAGGCTGATTCGTAGGTCTCTCAGGCCTCCCAGATTGACCAGGTCTGTCTGTCTGTCTGTCTATCTATCTATCTATCTATCTATCTATCTATCTATCTATCTATCTATCTATCTATCTATCTATCTGTCTGTCTGTCTGTCTGTCTACACGTCCACCCATCTATCCATCTATACATAGGTGTCCTACCTATCTATCTATCTATCTATCTATCTATCTATCTGTCTATCTATCTGTCTGTCTGTCTGTCTACACGTCCATCCATCCATCCATCTATACATAGGTGTCCTATCTATCTATCTATCTATCTATCTATCTATCTATCTATCTATCTATCTATCTATCTGTCTGTCTGTCTGTCTACACATCTGTCCATCCATTCATCCATCTGTACATAGGTGTCCTATCTATCTATCTATCTATCTATCTATCTATCTATCTATCTATCTATCTATCTGTCTGTCGTCTGTCTGTCCATCCATCTATCCATCCATCTATCTATTCATCCATTCATTCATCCATCCATTCATCCATCTTGCTTGCTAGCTTGCTGATCACTGATCGCGAGACCACCACGACCCACACACACTACACCCAAACCTCCTCAGGTCCCTAAAGCTGCCTAGACTGTGCAGGTAAAGCAGAGGCATCACCACACTGGCCAGTACGGGAGCAGTGAAAATAGGCATGGTGACCTTGCAGTACACCTCCTGCTTCGTCAGGGCCATGAGGGGGGTGAACACCAGCACCAGGAGTGGGGGCAGGAAGGACACCACGGTGAGCACGAGGCTGTGGGTGATGGCCTGCAGAGCCCTCTTCTTTTGCGGGTGGACGTCCGTCTTTCCGGAAGGATCCGGCTTCTTCAGAGTGCAGACGATGGCGACGTCACAGCCGACTATGACCGGAAGTGTCAACACGTAGGGGACTGACAGAAGAATGTTGGGAATTAGAGACAGGTAGAGGGTGACGGTGATCCCATAAGAGACGGACAAAGCCCAGACCACTGCTGAGATGCACAGTCTGTATCTCGACCGTTTCATCCTCATGTAGACTATTGGGTAACACACAGCAACGCAGCAGTCCCAACAAATACAGGCCATGAACAGAGGTCTTCCACATCCATTGACAGAGTAGATGTAATCCAGTGCCTGCATAAACTCCTCGTGCCTCCAGAGGAAGTAATTGAGGCCGTAGGGAAGTACCGTGAAGCTGAACATTACATCCATGACGGTGAGGTTGAGCATGTAGATGTCATTGAAGGAGGCACTGCGCTGCTGCTTCTGAATGAGCACCCATAGGAGCCACACGCTAACGGGCACCCCCACTGCGGCACAGGGCGTACTTAAGATGGTGAAGATCGTAGGGCCCATGAGGAAGTCGGTGCAATAGGGGTCAAACTGATCCGTGCGGTTCACGGTGGATCCCATGAGCCTGGAAAACGTGGGTTCCATCATGTGCACGCCGGTCAAACCTTGACATGTCAGAAATTAAACGAAATGACATGTCAAAATTAAATAAATAAATAAATGCAAAGCACAATGAAAGCATATGCTATGTACTGTAGTCTAAGTTACATGGCATTAAGAAACTTGAAACCTTGACATATCAGAAATTAAATGAAACGACATGTCAAAATTAAATAAATAAATAAATAAATAAACGCAAAGCACAATGAAAGCATACACTACACTATGTAGTCTTAGGTACTGTACATGGCATTGAGAAACGCATTCATGTCCTTGCTGGAACATTCTTGTGAGGGTTTACAGTACAAAGCTTCAGACTCAACTCACCTGATGCCAGATGTCCTCTCTTCTCTCCTGCATGGGAGAGGCTGTAGAATCATGCTAGTCTTATACGTAAGATTTGCTTATGTATTGCCAGGACTGCAGAAAGCTTTTTCTCTGATTTGAATATTCATGGTCTTTCTGTTTTTGGGTAGCCAGCCCGTGTAACAGGAACCCAGGAACTTAAAATGCACAAAGATGATTTGCATCATTGAGTACTGTTGAATGCTGTAATGCCTTCTTAATGATGGTCTTTATGCAGTTGTTATGCTGGATATGGTCTTGTGTGATGAACAGGTTTGTGGGACTGTGACAGGGCATCAGGGCACCTCAGTGGCACTACCGTCCACACACACACACACACACACACACTGAAGGGTACCTCAGTGGCACTACCGTGCCCACACACACACACACACACACACACACACTGAAGGGTACCTCAGTGGCACTACCGTCCCCAGATGCACATACTCACACACACACACACACACACACACTGAAGGGTACCTCAGTGGCACTACCGTCCCCAGATGCACATACTCACACACACACACACACACACACACTGAAGGGTACCTCAGTGGAACTACCGTGCCCACACACACACACTGAAGGGTACCTCAATGGCACTACCGTCCCCACACACACACACACACACACACACACACACACTGAAGGGTACCTCAGTGGCACTACCGTCCCCAGATGCACACACACACACACACACACACACACACTGAAGGGTACCTCAGTGGCACTACCGTCCCCAGATGCACATACTCACACACACACACACACACACACACTCACTTAGGTACCCTGAGCATCAGGGCACCTCATTAGCACTACCATTGCAATGTCAAAGTCTGTGTGTGCACCCTGTAGGCCTACATATGGTTTTTGACAATAAAGCTGACTTTGACTTTGAGTCTGACCAAGTGGATGAACACGGGCTTGTTAAGCTCATCCATGTGCAGGCAGTGGGGGTCTGACGGATATACAGTAGGCACAGTTCGCATCTGACCTTTGACCTTAGCGGAGTACGGGACTTGGCACTTAGACGCTGTTTCATTTTATCCATTTATTATATTTATTATATATTCCTTATATGTACTGTATGTATTTACCACACATATTTCAACATCTTTCATCAATCAGTAATTTGAATAAAATGGAATTGATTTTTTTGCATCTCTATTTCACATATGTGAAATACACCAATGGATAGGAGCTGTCTTACCTCAACAGCCAAGTCATACACACACACGATATTGAATGATATTTACAAGATGCTTTTATTTAAAGCTACACTGGAATAACAATAACTGAAAGTGTATGCATGATGCAAGCCACAAAAAAAACTCAGAAAATGTCACTAACACTAGCATCAAGAACCATATTTAGTCATAACAACAGTAGAATTCAAAACAATATTCAGCCAAAATAACAGTAGCGTCACAAAGTATCATCAAAGATAATGACAGTAACATAAACAACAGTATCCAATCATAAAAACAGCATCAGTAAACATAGTCATAATTACAGTAGAGTATCACTATGCTTAGGTATTGTAAGAGCCACACTGAGAAGATTATTTAAACACTTTAACTATAATTATTTTTTCAGAATATTCTACAGTTTAGTATACTGTATGTAAGGTGACACGTGCGATTTCTCATTTAGAAGGTCGGGTGGAGGTGATACAGTTTTCTGACCGCACACACCAACCCATTAAAGAACCACCGACCATGTTAAGACCTCAACTACAGAAACACAGAACTAAACAAATTGTTTTGTTTTGTATGTTCTTCTACTTCATCAGTAAACTTTTAAAATTAAGATTTTTTGAGTTTGAAGACTTTGTGGCATCAGACAGGCTGGTTGCTATTCACACGCTCCACTAGTGGCATGCAGAGCTAGAGGAAGCTGCCACTACAGGCATGATAACAACATCTATAACCGCATCAATAACAGTATCACTAACAGCAATAACAACAACAACAACAACAATAATAATAATAATAATAATAATAATAATAATATCATAAACAACAGTGCTCTATTGTAATAACAGCATTAACAACAGTAATCAGGCATATGTACAAGGATACAAGGACACAAGGATACAAGCATGAAAGGACACAAAGATACAAGGATACAAGGATGTTGTACGGTCACATGCATAGACATACTGGGTGGAGTAGGACATGCAGTGAAATTAGTGATTGTTTGTCTAAACAAACATGTGATAAATGCATTAGGATATACGCTGTGCGAATGTATAGAGTTATTTTAGCTGTCACTGTAATTAAGTAAATGACCAAACATTGTTTACTGATGTACCCAAATAATAAACACAGCCTATGAACATAGCTCCTTTACACAGAGACAGCATATACAGTAGCAGATAACAGAGTTAAGTTGTCACACACAAAAGCTAAAAGGTAAGATGTGTTTAGAGATTTTTTTTTTTACTTTCTTCTCTTCAAAAAACACAGATAATTTATAAACTTTATAAACTAGGGAGTTAATTGATTGAAAAAGTACACAATCACCTTTGAGCCATTTACCTTGCATCTCAAGCACGACATCTAGGATAACATATGATATATGCATAATGCACACCAATAGATGATTATACACCAAATAATTACATACAGTACAGGCCAAAAGTTTGGACACACCTTCTCATTCAATGCGGTTTCTTTACTGTCATGACTATTTACATTGTAGATTCTGATTGAAGGCATTACAACTATAAATGAACACATGTAGAATTATTACGTACTTAACAAAAAACTTAAGACTTAACACTTTTTTGTTTAGTACATAATTGCATATGTGTTTATTTATAGTGTTGATGCCTTTAGTGAGAATCTGCAATACAAATAGTCATGAAAATAAATAAAATAAATAAAAACACATTGAATTAGTACAAACTTTTGGCCCTTTTACTGAGAAACTTTTTTTTACTGAGGATTTTTAAAAGAAACAAAATTATTTTGCCCCCCCCCCTTAACCATATACTGTAACTATGCTATGGTTAAGGGGGGGGCCCAAAATAATTTTGCTTCAGGGGGCCCACAATTTGTAGCAGCGGCCCTGTGTGGATGCATGAAAAAAAATCCTCAGTACTTTACCTACTTTTACTGAGGAACTTTTTAAAGTGTATGTACAGTATGTCACAAAAGTGAGTACCCCCCTCACATTTTTGTACATTTTTTATTATATCTTTATTATATTATATCCATGTGAGAGGTCCGAAGATACAACTGAAGCTGTACACTGCCTACTTTACATTGTAAACGTGTTATATCTCCAGACTTTTCCCATGGAAAGATATAATAAAAAATGTGAGGGGGGTACTCACTTTTGTGACATATTGTACATACACTTTAAAAAGAAATTCCTCAGTAAAAGAGGTAAAGTACTGAGGATTTTTTTTCATGCAGCCACACCTGTGTGTGTGTGTGTGTGTGTGTGTGTGTGTGTGTGTGTGTGTGTGTGTTTGTGTGTGTGTGTGTGTATAGATCCCTCCCCCGCACACACACCTGTGAGTCTGAGATCTCGGAGGGCCATCTGTGTGTATGTGTGTGCATCTGCATGTGTGTGTGTGTGTGTCTGCATGTGTGTGTGTGTGTGTGTGTGTGTGTGTGTCTGCATGTGTGTGTGTGTGTGTTTTAAGGACTCCTCAGTCCTCCACACCTGTCCAGGTCGTTCAGGTGTCCCAGGTTCCTTAGGGAGAGCAGGGGCATGATGGTGCTGCCCAGGTTAAGGGGGGTGTAAGAGTCGCACTATATGTGTGTGTGTGTGTGTGTGTGTGTGTGTGTGTGTGGGGGGGGGGGGGGGGGTTACTGCCCCCAAAATAATTTTGTTTCAGGGGGCCCACATTTGTAGCAGCGCCCCTGTGTATCTGCAAGAGGAGTCTTTTAAAACAAAATCCTCAGTACTTTACATACTTTTACTGAGAAACTTTTAAAGTGTAGGTACATCACATATAATGTGCAATATGACATGGTTATCAAATTAGAGGGTTATTTTCCAAAAAGTATATTGGGGCAGGGCGGCGGGGGCAGGGGCGGGTACGAGGCAGAGCCCCCCCACATAACCAATCCCAATTTAACCCCTGGGTACATGTATGAGAGAGTGTGAGAGTGATAACACCAAATTTACCAGAACTTCTACCTATTTACACCTGAGACCTTGTAACACTAATGGATCACATGACACCAGGGAGGAAAAACAGCTAATTGGGCACAATTTGGACATTTTCACGTAGGGGTGTACTCACTTTTGTTGGCAGTGGTTTAGACATTAATGGTTGTGTGTTGAGTTATTTTGAGGGAACAGCAAATTTGCACTGTTATATAAGCTGTACACTGCCTACTTTATGTTGTAGAAAAGTATTATATCTTTAGACTTCTCCCATGGAAAGATATAATAAAAAATGTACAAAAATGTTAGGGGTGTACTCACTTTTGTGACATACTGTATGTATCTATTCAGAGATCTTTAGGGATAATCAAATCTATATTGACTGCCACTGCTTAAATCTTCTTGGTTTTGTTATTTAAACATTAGCAGGTATGGTCACACGGTGGATATGAACTACTAGATGACATTCTATACGTACAATGTTAGCCAGACACACCAGCCTGAGAAAATAAAAGTACTACGATGTACGGTGTACTCACTTTTGTGACATATTGTATGTTTTTTTAAGGACTCCTCAAGCAGGCACTGAGGCACACCTGCCTGCCCAGGTCCTTCAGGTGTGTGTGTGTGTGTGTGTGTGTGTGTGTGTGTGTGTGTGTGTGTGTGTGTGTGTGTGTGTGTGTGTCTGCATGTGTGTGTGTGTGTGTGTGTGTGTTTTAGGGACTCCTCATGCAGACACACCTGCCCAGGTCCTTCAGGTGTGTGTGTGTCTGTGTGTGCCTGCATGTGTGTGTGTGTGTGTGTGTGTGTGTGTGTGTTTTAGGGACTCCTCACTCCTCCACACCTGCCCAGGTCCTTCAGGTGTGTGTGTGTGTGTGTGTGTGTGTGTGTGCATGTGTGTGTGTGTGTGTGTCTGCATGTGTGTGTGTGTGTGTGTTTTAGGGACTCCCCACTCCTCCACACCTGCCCAGGTCCTTCAGGTGTGTGTGTGTGTGTGTGTGTGTGTGTGTGTGTGCATGTGTGTGTGTGTGTGTGTCTGCATGTGTGTGTGTGTGTGTGTGTTTTAGGGACTCCTCACTCCTCCACACCTGCCCAGGTCCTTCAGGTGTGTGTGTGTGTGTGTGTGTCTGCATGTGTGTGTGTGTGTGTGTGTTTTAGGGACTCCTCATGCAGACACACCTGCCCAGGTCCTTCAGGCGTCCCAGGTTCCTCAGTGAGAGCAGGGGCATGATGGTGCTGCCCAGTCCCGTGGAGATCAACGTCGGAATGGACACCTGGCAGTGCAGCTGCTGCTGGGTGAGGGGCCACACCTGTATGAACAAAACAGTGAAGTTGAGAGTACGCGCACATCCAAAAGCTCAGGGTACCTCAGTGTGTGTGTGTGTGGGGACAGTACCATGCTCAGGGTACCGCAGTGTGTGTGTGTGTGTACCATGCTCAGGGTACCTAAGTGTGTGTGTTTGTGTGTGGGGACAGTCCCATGCTCAGGGTACCTCAGTGTGTGTGGGGACAGTCTCATGGTAAAAAGTTCCACAAATAAACAAAAAGGATTACCCGCACACTGCTATTGATGCTCCCAGTGATTTTATTATAACAACAAAGGTTTCGACCGTTACGGTCTTCGTCAGGTCAAACAGAGTGAAAAAAAGGTTTGTTCACACCTGTATGAGTAAATTGCAGTGATGGTGTGCACATCCACCATGTAGGTGCAGGACAAAAAAGTCGAAGTACATGAAAAACAAAAAGGAATGTCCGCACACTTACTCCCTTTTTTACTCCTTTAATTCAAGTGAATGTTTTCGAGCTCACCGCTCTTCATCAGACTTGTGAGCTCTAAAACTCTCACCGGAGTCTGATGAAGAGCAGTGAGCTCGAAAACATTCACTTGAATTAAATGAGTAAAAAAGGGAGTAAGTGTGCGGACATTCCTTTTTGTTCACACCTGTACGAGGCCGTAGACGAGCAGGGGAGGCAGGTAGGACACCACGGCCATGACGAAGCTGTTGGTGAGGGTCTCCAGGGCTCTCTGCTTCTGCGGGTGGACGTCGGTCTTTCCCGAGGGGTCGCGCCTCCTCAGGGCCCACAAGATGGTGGCGTCGCAGAAGACGATGGGCGGGAAGGCGAGGACAAACGGGGCGGCGGTAAAGGGCGTGGTGAAGAGCATTGGATCCAAGATAAACGCTATCCCGTAGGTCAGCGTCAGCGCCCACACCGGCACACACACCACCTGCCTGTACCTGGAGCTCTTGAGCTTCCTGTAGGCAATGGGGTGAAGCACAGCCAGGTAGCAGTCCACACAGATACACACCATGAACAGAGGCCGGCCGCTCATGCTGAGACAGAAGATAGAATCACTTATCTTCAGGAAAACCTCGTTTCTCCAGATGAAGTAGCCGAGAGCAGCAGGCAGGACGCAGACGTTATACAGCATGTCCATGAGGGTGAGGTTGAGCATGTAGACATCGCTGGACAGGTTGCAACGGTGCCTCTGACCCAGCAAGTACAGAAGCCACGTACTGGCCACCACTCCCACTAACGAACAGGGAACACTGAAGATGCCCCATACCAAGGGACCCTCATACAGCTCGATGCAGAACAGGTCGAAGTAGTCAGTGTGGTTCACGAGGCCGGTGGCGTTGAGAGGAAAAGCTTCTTTCTCCATCGTTGGGCTTGCTCACATCAGCACTAAATGACACATAAAAACCAGAGGCTTTTATGTAATATTAAATATTATATAAAACTAGATTTGCAATTTTCACAGTACATGCAAGGCTAACGTTTTAAAAAGAGCACTTACAAATGAGCACTTTTACAAAACATTTTAATAAAGAAATTTACTCTCTATTTACTCCCATACGACTGTGTCTGTAAACTTTGTTTTTTTTTCCCCTTTAGTTAATCCCTCACTAGCCTTCATTGTACAGGAGCCTGGTATAATCACAGGTGGACATTCCGGGTTCAGAGAGTAAAAGTCCAGCTGCCCCATATTTGTTCCAGCCAATTCACAGAACCAGCTGATCCCATCCCCTCATTAGTAAAATCAGCTGTGTTGAGAGCACAGGCAGAAGGAATACATGGCAGGACTTTTACTTTTTCTCAATCCACTTTGTCCACCTCCGATAAAAAACCAGAGGAACACAAATGGCAAACACATCTCTCCTCAAGAACAAACAAGAGCACAAGCAAGACCTCTGTTCCCACAGTGAAAAAAGACATCGTATATTACACTTAACATATTGCAAAAAATATATATTACACCTAATATGTTACAAAAAAACAGTGTTACAGTAAGAACAAGTACAACTCATTAACAAGAACAACAAATCACAAAGGGCATTTACTTGCAGGACACACATAAGAAAAGCATGCGTATTAAACTCACCTCAGACCTGATCAGCCTAAAGACCGTCCTGTGGGGTGTGGTACTGTATGCAGCACAGGTGTGATAGCCAGGTACAGTACAGGTGTGATGGCTGGAACGACTGTGGGATGTCACCATGTAGTGTCTAGACTAATGTGTGATGGCAGCGGCACCTCTGACTTATTTGGATACACAGGTGTGCTACCTGTCAGATGATGGAGAGAGTTTGCATTATGATGGATTACCTGTCATAATAAACAGCTGTGTGTTTTTCATGCTGATGGCGGTGGTCAAGAACACCTGTCGCTTCTCCATTTGACCCTCTGTTGTTGTTGTTGTTGTTGTTGTTTAGAAAAGTGGACTTACAAATTGTCAACACGAAAAAAATGTAAAATAAAAAGGAATGTTTTTAGATAGTCAGGCAGTCAAACAGTCAAACTGTTACAACTTTTTACAATCATTTTCACACTTGTAAACAATGTCCACTTTTTCAAAACTCTTTATAGTGATTTACCAACACACACACACACACACACACACACAAAGTAGTCGTGGTGGTTGCTATGCTAGGTACAAGGGGAATCATGCTAGCTGCAGTGTTGGTTGCTAGGACATGATTGTTGAAGTTGTTGCAACAGCACAAAAGTTCATTTGTGTAGTCCAGAAATGTAAACATTGTGGTAGCAACATGGATGAGCACAGGTCCCTGTTAACCTGTTAACGGAAGCTCATGCACATGTCATTGTGCACATTTTTATTAAGCTCCTGTTTAAAAGCATTGCTTGATATGCATCAGAAGTAACGGTAACACTTAACATGCTGTAGAATGCACATCACTGAACTGAAGGCCTATATAGATGGATCAATATTGATATTAATGTAGTATATATATTTATATATTATTATTATTTATTATATATATTTATATAGCCATTCACCTCTTACTTTCAGAGATTCTCTACAACTTTTCTCCAAATGCATATTCTTAACTGCAGACATGTATGTCCACTGCATGCAGGATAGCTTAAAACCAAAGCATGTCTCAGACACACCTGGCTATTCAAATCTCACACATAGATCCATACATCATTTCTTCGCCTACCTGTTTTGTCACACAACCTGCAATAAAGTTCGCCAGAATATCCCCCAGTCTCTCATTACGATCTGCAACACACAGCGCATCACACCTGGCGAAAGGTAACTCTCTATGAACATGCCAAACATGCTATTAGCCTTACGACAGACTCATATGCACACAGACAAAAATGCACAAGTCCTGTAAATACGTATTTTGTCGCATCACTGACCATCACTTAGACTCACTTGGACTCCTTGGTCTTTTTGTACTGATTCTACCCCTACCAATCTGTATGCTGCTCTCTAGTCTATCTAGTCTTTGTTATCTGTTGTCTGTCTGTCTGTTGTCTGTCTGTTGTCTGTCTGTCATACCTAGATAGTGTGCATATGTGTCTTTTTATAGCATAGTAGTTGCATAGTTTTCATCAGTATAATGTATACATTATGTATACTTTTATACCTTGAAGGGAGGCTTTAAATCTCATTGCACTGTGTATAATGACAATAAGGACTTTCTATTCCATTTCTATTCTGTTTCTATAATCTAAGTGTTTTGTTTGTTTGTTTTGTAGACGTACTGTAGTGTACTGTACTATAAGCAGGTGTCATCATGGTTCTGCAGCCTTTGCCCTCAGTCAACACGAGCGCTGCCAACCACACTGATGGCATGGACTACTTCTGCACTGAGCTTCCAGGTGGTCCTCTGGCGTGGGCCATCTTCAGCGTGCCCTGTTCGCTAGTCGGCGTGCCCGCCAGCATGTGGCTCCTCTGGGTGCTTCTTCAAGGTCAAGGCAAGGGCACGGGCAAGGGCAAGGGCTTGGCCAACGACATCTACGTCCTCAACCTCACAGTCATGGACTTCTTCTTCAACATCTCCGTGGTTCCATGTGCTCTGAACTTTGTGTTAATGTTTGACAAACAAATGCTGAGTGCCACAAAGTTCCTCTACTCGTTTAACATGGCCGGGAGGCCGCTTTTCATGGCGTGCAACTGCGTGGACTGTTACGTGGCTGTGGTTCACCCCATTGTGTACATGAAGATGAGGAGCTCCAGTTACAGGGTGGTGGTGTGTGTGCTGGTCTGGACACTGACTTTGCTTGGTGGGGTGGTGTTTCTCCTCAACTTCCCAATCTTCACCACCTCTTTGATGGCAACACCCTACGCCGCCACCCTCCCGGTCATCGTCTTGACTGACCTCTGCATCCTCCGTGCTCTAAGGAAGCCGGATCCTTCCGGAAGGAGTGGCATCCACCCACAGAAGCAGAGAGCTCTGCAGATCATTACCAACAGCCTAGTCATGGCGATAGTGTCCTACCTTCCTCCGCTGATTGTGTTTGGCCTGGCTGATGCGATTCCTTTGGACCCGCAGCTTAAACTGTGCATGTTCTCCCTTCCGGTTCTGAAGTTCTCCACCTTCGGTAGCACCGTCTTGCCTTTGCTTCACCTGAGGAACCTGGGATGCTTCAAGTGTCTTGGTGGACACAGGTGTGCTGCATGTAGACTAAATCCAAAAGCCTAATACGCTGTGTTACATTGCCTGACGTCGTCTAACAGACGGTTTTATCCAAAGCAACCAAAATAATTTATATTTGAGGTAATCAAAATAATTGTTGTTACAAATGTCATTAACAAATGTTGATTAAAGTTGTTGGCTTATTCATTTCATCAGGCAGTCTTCTATGTTTATTATAACCTATAGCCTACTACAATCACCTACAGTAACACTTACAAAAACGTTTAGTGAGCTAAGTCATTATTATATCATTTTTCTATTATTTGTAGAGCACGATGGGTCAATCATATTGCATTAAATGTGTTTTATTAACAAATTGACTTGACCTGAATTATTAGACTTTTCAAATATAACTTAGTAAGTTAGTTTACATTTTTGGCTGGTAATGGGTAGGTTTGAGTACCATACATTCTCTCTTGTGGTTTGTTTGCATTGTGTGTGAACACAAACTCTCTGTTGTGTGCATTGGGTATGGAAATATTCTTTACCCTCCCTTGCCCTCTGTTTGCCTTAATTTAACTGTGGAAAATCCACAGTACTGTCGGTGTCTTCAGTGTGTAGTGTGAACAGTGACTGTTATGACATAATAAACGTTATATTTACTACAACCTGGCATGTTGTAATGTGGTGGTTAATTCTTACCACAGCATTTGTAGCGAAGGGGAGGAGAAGTCACCCCACCTGGTTTTGAACCCAGGTCTCTAGGGTACCAAACGTGCATTGACTGCAACACCAAAGAACCAGGCTCATTGGTATAGCAATCAGAGCACACCCACAACCCTAGTGATGGTCACTTCATCACAGTTTTGTTTCTGTGGTAACACTTTCTATGAAGTTTCTATGATGTTTAGATGCTTTCATAGTTTGTGTCTCGTGTTTTTTCTCAGAAAGGTGATCTTTTCAATAAATCAATGATCAGTTTCCAGAAATCGATATGATATGTAGATTTTAGTATTAGTAAATCATATGGGATTCAATGTCTTAATAATGTATTTAACATTGTTTATGACTTATGGATTAATTTATGATAAAGTATGAAATAATCTTTACTTCAGCATTGTATAGGGCTGTTATCTTGTGCTGGACGTGATATAACTCTAAAGCAATCAACATGGCGTGCTACCAGTCAGATGATGATTGATGCTTGTCAAAGCTCCTGTTTTGCCTGGCCAAGGGAAACGCACCTGCTGTGGCTTGGACATTCAAATGTACTAACTCTGGGGAAAAAAAACACTTTCCCACAGCCCCTGCAATTCTCAACTTTTTTTTTTTTTTTAAGTAAACTCTCAACTTTTTTTTTTTTTAATTTTTGGGCTTTTTTTTGCAATACGACAGGGAAGATGGTGACAGGAAACGTGTGTGTGTGTGAGAGAGATGGGGTAGTGTTGGGAAATGACCCAGGCCAGATTTGAACCTGGGTCCCCATGGGCACTTGTCCATTCCTGGTAGGGGTGCTCTATGCACTGCACCACACCACCCCCCAAATTTGCAACTCTTTGATTTTAATAAATATAAATGCCTACCAAAACTGGCACAACACCTGTCTCTGTTTTGCATTACGAACATTAAAATGCATATTATAAACATTATTAAAATGATTAAAATTTATCATGGGAATAAAGGAGTCTGCTACTATAGCAACCAGCTAAGGAAACGAGTTTACAGATCAAAACAACTTTTTCCCCCCTGCATCCTACATTACATTACGTTACACTTAGCAGACGCTTTTATCCAAAGCGACTTACAAAAGGAGGACATAATAAACTAACAGAGGTCTAGAGGAACACAGAGTAAGCAGACTACCTTCAGTAAGTTTCCCAGAGCAAGGACACTACAGACACACATACTTCCTACACAGGGAGAAGTATACAAGCATGAGGCACCTAGGGAGAGAGTTGGTTTAGCGGTTGTTAGTTTTGTTAGGAAGGGAAGCAGTCTCATGATCATGTAGAAGCAGTCTACATGATTTTAACAGAGCAGAAATTGAGAATATACTCACAACACAGTTCAACCAGAAAGACCCCGAGATTGAAGCTGATGATGATATTTATTTGATAACATTGACGTGGCACAATAAGACTTTGGCGCAGGTCCTGTCCTTTGTCCTACTCGATATGAATTAACAGTACATAGTTTAGTAATTACAGTAGGGTATATTAACCCCCCGGACAGAAGGACAGGGACCAACTGGTGGTGGTCAGAATTAACGTACATTACGAGAGGGGTACCATACAGACGAAGCAAGAAAATGCAAAACATGGAATGAATAGTACAAAGGGAAACCGAAGTAATCGGGGGACTCCATCATGATCCGGTTCCGCCGGGAGCGCTGGGGCAAGGAAAAACTCCCTTGGACAGATAATTTAGGAAGAAACCTTGGGCAGAACCTCGACTCCGGGGGGAAGCCTACTGCCTCGGCTAGACACAGTCCGGATGAGCACGAGAGTCCATGACGCCGTGTAGAGTCCGAAGCTCCGCGATCCGAGGATTGCAGAGCGGAACCTGCCCCGGGCAGGGGTACAGCCAGCCTGAGCGGGAGTAGAGCCAGGACGGGAGCGGACGAGGTGGAGGAGCTTGGGGGGCCTCGACGGGAGCCGGGAATGACGAGGCCGGAGTGGAGAGGCAAGTTTCCCGGACACGACAGGATCCTCCTGATGAGGGCAGGAGCTTGGAGGACCTCGACAGGAGCCGGGAAAGACGAGGCCGGAGTGGAGAGGCACGTTCCCAGACACGACAGGATCCCCGGATGAGGGCAGGACCCATGGATGGTTGCCGGGGAGGGAGGAGGGCGAACGCGAAATACACCTACGAGCAGCAAAGCAGGTTAGTGAGGTGACGTAATATAAGGCATGTGTTAACATCTGATTGGTCGTTAGTAAATAGGTGACGCGCATTAGGTCTTCCCGGCAGAACTTCACGCTACGCTTACATTTCAACCAGAAAGACCCAGAGATTGAAGCTGATGATGATATTTATTTGATAACATTGACGTGGCACAATAAGACTTTGGCGCAGGTCCTGTCCTTTGTCCTACTCGATATGAATTAACAGTACATAGTTTAGTAATTACAGTAGGGTATATTAACCCCCCAAAAGTAATAATACCTGACAGTCGAAATTCCCCCAAAGAAGTGATACCTACCAAGTAGGGGATATACCCACCAACTTACGGAGACGCCAACGTCTGCAAGACAAGCACAGTTATGCAATGGGGCACAGAGTTTATTTTAACATGGCATTGGGCGTAGCAGATGCATTTATCACAGCGATTTACAAAACGGAGGACAGGAACCCACGGGGGTGTAGAGAAACACAGAGTGAGCAGAAACCGGTAACAATAAAAACAAAACTAACACTTTAAGACCTAAACATAAAGGACAAGAAATAACCATGCATGCCTCCGGTATCGGCGTGGGCCCGAACTGCTTCCGTTATCAGCAGTGACCAGGCGTGCCTCCGGTGTCGGCATGGGCCCGAACTGCTTCCGTTTATCAGCAGTGGCCGGGCATGCCTCTGGTGTCGGCATGGGTCCGAACTGCTTCCGTTATCAGCAGTGACCACGCATGCCTCTGGTGTCGGCGTGGGTCCGAACTGCTTCCGTTATCAGCAGTGACCCCGTTGTCAGCAGTGACCACGCATGCCTCCGGTGTCGGCATGGGCCCGAACTGCTTCCGTTATCAGCAGAGGCCGGGCATGCCTCTGGTGTCGGCATGGGTCCGAACTGCTTCCGTTATCAGCAGTGACCACGCATGCCTCTGGTGTCGGCGTGGGTCCGAACTGCTTCCGTTATCAGCAGTGACCCCGTTGTCAGCAGTGACCACGCATGCCTCCGGTGTCGGCATGGGCCCGAACTGCTTCTGTTAACAGCAGTGACGACGCGTGCCTCCGGTGTCGGCATGGGTCCGAACTGCTTCCGTTATCAGCAGTGACCACGCATGCCTCTGGTGTCGGCGTGGGTCCGAACTGCTTCCGTTATCAGCAGTGACCCCGTTGTCAGCAGTGACCACGCATGCCTCCGGTGTCGGCATGGGCCCGAACTGCTTCTGTTATCGGTAGTGACCGCGCATGCCTCCGGTGACGGCATGGGCCCGAACTGCTTCCGTTATCAGCAGTGACCACACATGCGTCCGGTATGGGCATGGACCGAAGTGCTTCCGTTATCAGCAGTGACGACGCGTGCCTCCGGTGTCGGCATGGGCCCGAACTGCTTCCGTTATCAGCAGTGACCACGCATGCCTCCGGTACCGGCATGGACCTGAAGTGCTTCCGTTATCAGCGGCGACCACGCATGCCTCCGATGTCGGCATGGACCCGAACTGCTTCCGTTATCAGCAGTGACGACGCGTGCCTCCGGTGTCGGCATGGACCCGAACTGCTTCCGTTATCAGCAGTGACGATGCGTGCCTCCGGTGTCGGCATGGACCCGAACTGCTTCCGTTATCAGCAGTGACGACGCGTGCCTCCGGTGTCGGCATGGGCCCGAACTGCTTCCGTTATCAGCAGTGACCACGCATGCCTCCGGTACCGGCATGGACCTGAAGTGCTTCCGTTATCAGCGGTGACCACGCATGCCTCCGGTATCGGCATGGACCCGAAATGCTTCCGTTGTCAGCAGTGACCACGCATGCCTCCAGTATCGGCATGGACCCAGAACGCTGCCGGTAGCAGCAGTGACCACGCATGCCTCCGGTGTCAGCATGAACCCAGAATGCTTCCGTTATCAGCATTGACCACGCATGCCTCCGGTATCAGCATGGACCGTTTGGTTATTTATGTATTTAGTTAATTATTTAGTTAACACATTTGAATGACGGTACGACATGCGAATTAGTGACGACGACCACCACCAGAATTGAGTTTACTTTACATTCTAGACAGTGCCATTTGTGCGTCTCGGACGACGTGATCGTCGGGTCTGATGTACGTTTCGAATGCTGACGACGTCCTTTTTTTTTTTTTTTAAATTTATCGGAGCGCAGAAAACCATAGAAAGCCATGAGGAAGACCGCTTCTAGAGAGAATCCACATAAGAAGTAAACAGCCCCGCACGAAGTTTAAACACGAAAGATTTGAGGGCGGAGGGCGCAATGGGCGAGCGCCTGTCCGGCACTGCCAGAGACGATTTGGTTATGCCAGTGAGAAGCAGGCGTATGGAGGGGTTAGAAAGGAAACTGGGAACGTCAGGATCCTGCAGCCTAGCGTGAAACTGAATGCCTGCCAGCAGTCTCCGGAGGGAAGAGACTTTAAGGCCACGAGAGTCAGAATAATACATTAAAGCAATAGAGGTTATGTGGCCGAATGCAGAGTCATAACTATGACACACTGACAGAACGTACAGCAACGATTTAAGGCGAGACGGCAGGTGAAAACATCGATTTTTCGTGTCCTGGTCGAAATTAAGATGTTGGGCTAATTTGCAGCCTTAACATGTAATATTTCACGCTACTACAAAGAAAATGTCAAAATTACACTTTTAGGTGTTTAATTTATTACACTTTGTCAACTTGCGCCTGTGATTTTCGCCGAAGATTTATCAAAAGTTAGCTTTCTTGCGCACGAAGTCATATCGCAGACTCTGTCGTATGCCATCCATGGTATCGTTGTAAGCTCCCGGGCTGCTGCATAACGTTATCTAATCCAAATATGGATAGTTCCGCTGTATCAACCACCAATCCTGAATGTTTACAGGGGGATTTAAACATACAATCAAATCTGATTGGCTGTACTCGATTTCCAGCAAGACGATTCGTTCAAATGCATCACGTGGTACACTCTCAGGCTTCCTAGTTAGCTTTCTGTCGAACACTCTATGGAGATGCCCACGACGACGTGACGATTAAAGCTTCCCAGAGGAGACTAATACGACTGACACTTGCAAGAAACTGTAGGGCAAAGGAAAGTAATAAATTAGATGACAAAATTCCTTGTCGAAGTGCATCATTATGTACGCTGTCTTTGGGGAAAAGGGAGCGTTCAGATAGCGGCAATGGACACCACCGTGCCACGCAGCAGTGGCTCGTAGGTCATGTCACGGGTGTAAATTAATTGATCAGTAGCCAATTTGTCTTATTTATAGTTATAACTTTATACTGCGCTAAGGAAAACGTTGACCATGATTGTTGATTGACAAATTATTGGTTAAGACCTCTGGTGAGGTCTTTCGCTGAGGAGAATCTTACATGAGATGAACACATTTGAGCACTTGTGACGAACCTGAGCCTGAAGTGAAATAAATATGTCCGGTGTAATATTGAAAGCTGTACATCTAGGAATAAATACGTAGACGGATACGTCGATGAATGCATGGAAAATTATATAGTGTTAGTACGGATACAAGTGTGGTATGCGGGGATCATTTCTTATTAGCCTACTGCAAGTCTATGTCAGGTTAATCTCGAGAATACGGCGAGAACTACATAACAGAGGCGCTATGTTTCTGGAGGTTACCATATAGTGCAACGTTCGGAGATGTAATAGTCACAAAGACGCACCTGAAGCCTTGCTGCCAGGTCAGCGGCCGAACAGGGGCCGAACCGTGTGCATACACCCGGCACGGGGTTTTTAATTTTTGTGAACGCACCTCCGTCCCGAGAGGAAATGCGTTTTGAAGTGCCGTGCTTGCCTCGAGGAGTGTTCCGTTAGGTATACTTGCAGACTGCGACAACCTCGTTGCGAATGAGACATGTCGGCATTGCATGAGTAAATGCGGGCGGAATGAACGCATGCCGTTGTAGCCATTCTCCTTGTAGGCCCTGCATCCGGATCAATTTCTATTCATGTCTTTCGACAACGACATTTGCATCGATAGCTAGCAGTATTCAGCTAATGGTGTAGGCAACACGTCATGAAAAACATAACCCTGGCAACGGCAGTGCACAGCATAGGCTACATTGTTACTGTATGACAAGACCTAGGGCAGGGTAGGGAAAACAGGGTCGTGTCGGCGACATTAGTAATGGAACCCGGCCAGCATCCCACGTAATGAAGAGATAGGGAGGCAACTATATTCGAAGTGGAGACCAGGAGAGTTCGGATTACGGATGGGGAAGTATGTTGTGCGAGGAACGATAGGAGAAGCGTAACCAGTGAAACTACATACTTCGAGGGGGGGCCGCGAGGCCTCTAGACATGTATCGGTCGAGGGAGTCGTGCATTGCGGGGGGACCGAATCAACTCCAGGAGGTACGCTGTTGGAGTCCGACTCGCAGACCGACACCGGTGCTTGAATTCCTAGACAGAACATGAGAGAGTGTCAGCGACAATTAACATTGATCATTGAGATACATTCAGCCTTAACACAGGTTAATTGAGACTGGCTGCCGAGACAGCCGGGGGAGCAGGGACGTAGGCAGAGCGGGGAGTGTGAGAGGGCATGGGAGCCCAGCGTAAAATGGCAGATATAGCAGAGGCTTGCGTCTCTTTTTCCTCCCTGTTTACGGCGTGGAGCATGATGTTTTCTTCAGCGCGAGGAGTGGAAGTCTTGACGACGGGGAGGCGGTCGACCACAGGCTTGATTGGCTTGGTGAAGACGATAACTGCACGGGGAAGAAGCAGGGGAGAGGAATAATAACCGCGTCAGATTCCGAACTTCGAAAAAAGCCGGAGAGAGCTGCGACATAGTGAGGCTTGGCAACGCATGGACTTCGAACGCCGGTACCCGAACGCGAAATACACCTACGAGCAGCAAAGCAGGTTAGTGAGGTGACGTAATATAAGGCATGTGTTAACATCTGATTGGTCGTTAGTAAATAGGTGACGCGCATTAGGTCTTCCCGGCAGAACTTCACGCTACGCTTACATTTCCATGACCGTATGGAACCCCGGGCTATTAGCATAGGTGTGTTTGCTAGCGCCCAGCAGGGGTTTGCAGAGGTCATGTAAATTAGAGCAGTTCTCCGGCTCCATCAGCAAGGCCTGGACGGACCTAAAACAAACACCAAACACCAAACACCTGCTTGGCTGTCGAAATGAAATGATGCCTGTCACTCTGTCTGTTTTGCATGCTTGATGAACCTTTGTGATTGATTTTGCACTGGGGGCTTATCAACAAACCTCAGTAGTCAAAATAAAAGCAAGATACTTGTACAGTCCACACACAGTCCTGTCCTGATTACTGCTTCAGGCACAAGGGCTGCATTGGGTACTGTATCTCTGCACCAGAAGCAAAGGATTGTGTAAGTGAAATGGAAAACAACAAGAATACATGATGAGGAAGTCTTAACACTAGAAAGATAAATATATTTTTTCTTCTTGCAAGTTATTTATAGTAATTAATTGAACAATTTTATTCGGAAACTGCCTGCGTGCCATGGAGAGAGCATTGTTCTACAGGACTGTGACTGCCACTGTGAACATCACAGATGACCTTGACTGGTTTTGCATCCAGCTGCCTGCAGGTCCTTTGGTTTTTAGTGTCTTCAGCGTGTTATGTACATGTGTGGGTGTGCCTGTTAGCGTGTGGCTCCTTTGGGTGCTAATTCAGAGGCAGCGCAGTGGCTCCTCCAATGACATCTACATGCTCAACCTCACCGTCATGGACCTGCTCTACAACTTGTTCAGACTTTCAGAAGTCCTAAATTTGTTTGCTTGGCATAACAAAACAATTTCGAAACTAAACATTTTCCTTGAAGGCTTCAATATTACCGGACGCCCTCTTGTTATGGCCTCTTATTGCGTGGACTGCTACCTGGCTGTGGTTCACCCCATTGCCTACATGAGGATGAAGCAGACCAAATACAGGCTGGTCACTTGTGCGTTCACTTGGGTTTTCACAGTGGCTTTTGACCTGCTGGTTATGAGTCTCATAGATGTGGTACACGGCTTTTTCTGGGTAATGCCAAGATTCTTTTCCATCTGCACCATCACCTTCTGTGATCTCCTCGTTCTCCGCACTCTGAGAAAGCCAGATCCTTCTGGAAGGAACGTTGTCCACCCGCAGAAACAGAGAGCTCTGCAAATCATCACCAACAGCTTCGTCATGACCATGGTGTCCTACCTCCCTCCAATGATTGCTGCAGCTGTTGCATACATATTTTGTGTTGGTGAGCCAGAAAACTACTGTTATATTTATCTACCCAGTTCAGTCTTCTCTATGTTGGGTAGCACCATCCTGCCTCTGCTCTGCCTGGAAAACTTAGGAAGACTGAAGGACCTGAGAAGGTTCATTTTCATCCAAAGTGTGTAAATATGTCAGTTACCTAAACAAAAAATAACTGTTTAATAACAAAAAATGTGACACGTGACTGACACGTCATATCACATGACATTAACATAGGAGCATGTGTTATGCGTTTTTATTTTATCTCTGTTTGGATTTACGTTTGGATGGCCAAAAAAAAGCTTTATTTGTGTTTGGATGGCCAATAAGAAGGCTTGAATTGTGTTTGGATGGCCAATAACAAAGCTTGAATGGTGTTGGAAGGTACTAAGACAACATACTTTGCACGTCATATCATGTGACATTAACATAGGAACAGGTGTCGACATTGTTTTCTCTCTAGACATAGCATGTATTGTGTGTGTATATGCATATGTGTCAAATGTTATTTAGGATGGACAGGATTAAATGAACACACAGAAGCATAAAATATTTTCCTGTTACATATGTATGTATGTTTGTATGTCTGTATGCATATATGTACAGTGCATATGTATGTATGTATGCATGTACAGTATGTGTATGTATATATGTATGTGTGTATGTATGTACACATGTATGTTTGTATGTATGTATGTATATATATATATATGCATATACTTTACAGCAGCATATTGGGTATGTACGTATCCCAAGAGCAATGCAGTCTTTTTTTGCAGCCAACTATGCTTACATTGTTATTAGACATGTCTGGGAACACGAGGGAGATTCATTGACAGAACAACTGTCTCTGTTTAAACCTACAGGTGTGAAGAAACTTTACATTCAGTACAAATAATCATTTCAGACATTCATAAATTACAGCCTCTTTAAAGGTGCTAGAGTGTCCCAGTAGGTGGTGTGTGTGTGTGTGTGTGTGTGTGTGTGTGTGTGTGTGTGGGTGTGTGGGTGTGTGGGTGTGTGTGTGTGTTATGGTGTGTGTATGTGCAGTAAAGGTTTTGCTGATAAACCACACAAGTCACAGCGCAAAACAAACACATTACAGCACCACTTCCAGTCCATGCTCTTCAGCTAAGGCTTGTCAAAATCCATCTCTGTTTGGATCTGTGTTTGGATGACCAATAAAAAAGCTTGATTTGTGTTTGGATGACCAATAAGAAATCTTGATTTGTGTTTGGATGACCAAAATGAAACATTGAATTGTGTTTGCATGGCCAATAAAAAAAAGCTTTTTTCGTGTGTTGGATGACCAATAAGAAGGCTTGAATTGTGTTTGGATAGCCCATATGGTGTTTGAAAGTACTAAGACAACATACTTTGCCAGTCAAACGCAGAGATAGTATCTCCAGCGCCTGTAAGTAGCACAGACAGACACATGTGCCAGCCAAAGCCAGCAGAGACACCAGGCGTCATGTAAGTCAAACACACACACAGCTGTATCGCATGGAAAGATGTATGTGACGTATTAACAGGTTACACACATCTTGTCAGAACAGCACAGCACGGCGCATGTTTTATGCTTGTTTGCATTTTTTTTGAGGCACATTTCACTTCACTTCACTTTTAAAAATGACCTCAGGACTTGCTATGGAGGGGGATGCCCTTTCAAATGTGTCCAGCATCCTCAACAAGACTATGGACTTGGATTTTTACTGCACCAAACTATTTATAGGACCTTTGATTTGGGCCATCTTCTGTGTGTTATGTGCATGTGTGGGGGTACCTGTTAGCGTGTGGCTCCTTTGGGTGCTCGTTCAAAGGCAGCGCAGAGGTATGACCAACGACGCCTACATGGTAAACCTCACTGTCATGGACCTGATCTACAACTTGTTCAGAATTCCCAATTTGCTCAACATCTTTGTGTGGCGTGACCACCTGATTCTGGACCTAAGCCATTTCCTTGAAGGCTTCAATCTGATTGGACGTCCTCTCATGATGGCTTGTGGCTGTGTGGACTGCTACCTGGCTGTGCTTCACCCCATTGCCTACATGAAGATGAAGCAGACCAAATACCGGCTGGTCACCTGTGCTTTTACTTGGGTATTCACAGTGACTTTTAGCCTGCTGGTTATGAGTCTCATACATGTGGTACAGCCCTTTGTCTGGACAACCCCAAGACTCCTTGCCATTGCCACCATTACCTTCTGTGATCTCCTCGTTCTCCGCACTCTGAGAAAGCCGGATCCTTCCGGAAGGAACGATGTCCACCCGCAGAAACAGAGAGCTCTGCAAATCATCACCAACAGCTTTGTCATGACTATGGTGTCCTACATACCTCCAATGATTGCCGTAGCTCTTGCATACATAATTCGTGTTGGTGAGCCAGAAACACACTGTTATGTTTTCCTACCCAGTTCAGTCTTCTCTATGTTGGGTAGCACCATCTTGCCTCTACTCTGCCTAGAAAACTTAGGAAAACTGAAGGACCTGAGAAGGTTCATTTTCATCCAAAGTGTGTAAATATATCAGTTAGCTAAACAAAAGATAACTGTTTAATAACAAAAAATGTGACACATTTTTTTTCTCTTTTTTCTCTTCTACCTTAAGACAACTATGTGTATTAACCAGCATACTTCATATTCTGTCCTTTTATTTATTTATTTTTCTCTAATATTATTATGTATGTATTTTGCTTTCCTTTCTTTAATATCCAGGAGCACCCTCGCTTTGTACTTCTGTTGTCAGACTGTGTTTTTTTCTTTGTATGTTGTACCATGTAGGAGTTGTACCGTACTTGTTCAAATAAAAAACTTAAATTACAAAAAAAACACGTGTGACACGTGACTGACATGTCATATCACATGACATTACCATAGGAGCAGGTGTTATGCGTTTTTTTGTTTTTATCTCTGTTTGGATTTACGTTTGGATGGCCAAAATAAGCTTTATTTGTGTTTGAATGACCAATAAAAAAAGCTTTATTTGTGTTTGAATATACTTTCATACTTTGCACGCCATATCACGTGACATTAACATAGGAACAGGTGTCGACATTGTTTTCTCTCTAGACATAGCATGCATTGTGTGTGTATATGCATATGTATAGGTATCAGATGTTAATTAGATTTGTGTTTGGATGACCAATAAAAAAAGCTTTATTCGTGGTTGGATGTCCAATAAAAAAAAACTTGATTTGTGTGTTGGATGGCTAATAAGAAGGCTTGAATTGTGTGTTGGATGGCCAATAACAAAGCTTGAATGGTGTTTGAAAGTACTAAGACAACATACTTTGCCAGTCAAACGCAGAGATAGTATCTCCAGCGCCTGTAAGTAGCACAGACAGACACATGTGCCACCCAAAGCCAGCAGAGACACCAGGCGTCATGTAAGTCAAACACACACACAGCTGTATCGCATGGAAAGATGTATGTGACGTATTAACAGGTTACACACACCTTGTCAGAACAGCACAGCACGGTGCATGTTTTATGCTTGTTTGCTTTTTTTTTAGACATATTTCACTTCACTTTTAAAAATGACCTCAGGACTTGCTATGGAGGGGGATGCCCTTTCGAATGTGTCCAGCATCCTCAACAAGACTATGGACTTTGATTTTTACTGCACCAAACTATTTATAGGACCTTTGATTTGGGCCATCTTCTGTGTGTTATGTGCATGTGTGGGGGTGCCTGTTAGCGTGTGGCTGCTGTGGGTGCTCGTTCAAAGGCAGCGCAGAGGCATGACCAACGATGTGTATATGGTAAACCTAACTGTCATGGACCTGATCTACAACTTGTTCAGAATTCCCAATTTGCTCAACATCTTTGTGTGGCGTGTCCACCTGATGCTGGACCTAAGCCATTTCCTTGAAGGCTTCAATCTGATTGGACGTCCTCTCATGATGGCGTGTATCTGTGTGGACTGCTACCTGGCTGTGCTTCACCCCATTGCCTACATGAAGATGAAGCAGACCAAATACCGGCTGGTCACCTGTGCTTTTACTTGGGTATTCACAGTGACTTTTAGCCTGCTGGTTATGAGTCTCATACATGTGGTACAGCCCTTTGTCTGGACAACCCCAAGACTCCTTGCCATCGCCACCATCACCTTCTGTGATCTCCTCGTTCTCCGCACTCTGAGAAAGCCGGATCCTTCCGGAAGGAACGATGTCCACCCGCAGAAACAGAGAGCTCTGCAAATCATCACCAACAGCTTCGTCATGACTATGGTGTCCTACATACCTCCAATGATTGCCGTAGCTCTTGCATACATAATTCGTGTTGGTGAGCCAGAAACACACTGTTATGTTTTCCTACCCAGTTCAGTCTTCTCTATGTTGGGTAGCACCATCTTGCCTCTGCTCTGCCTGGAAAACTTAGGAAGACTGAAGGACCTGAGAAGGTTCATTTTCATCCAAAGTGTGTAAATATGTCAGTTAGCTAAACAAAAGATAACTGTTTAATAACAAAAAATGTGACACATTTTTTTTCTCTTTTTTCTCTTCTACCTTAAGACAACTATGTGTATTAACCAGCATACTTCATATTCTGTCCTTTTATTTATTTATTTTCTCTGATATTATTATATATGTATTTTGCTTTCCTTCTTTAATATCCAGGAGCACCCTCACTTTGTACTTCTGTTGTTAGACTGTGTTTTGTACTCTTCTCTTTGTATGTTGTACCATGTAGGAGTTGTACCGTACTTGTTCAAATAAAAAACTTAAATTACAAAAAAAATGTGACACATGACTGACACGTCATATCAAGTGACATTAACATCGGAGCAGGTGTTATGCAGTTTTTTTTATCTCTGTTTGGATTTACATTTGGATGGCCAAAAAAAAGCTTTATTTGTGTTTGAATATACTTACATACTTTGCACGTCATATCACGTGACATTAACATAGGAACAGGTGTCGACATTGTTTTCTCTCTAGACATAGCATGCATTGTGTGTGTATATGCATATGTATGCGTATCAGATGTTAATTAGATTTGTGTTTGGATGACCAATAAAAAAAGCTTGATTTGTGTGTGGATGACCAATAAGAAGGCTTGGATTGTGTTTGGATGGCCAATAGCAAAGCTTGAATGGTGTTTGAAAGTACTAAGATAACATACTTTGCCAGTCAAACACAGAGATAGTATCTCCAGTGCCTGTAAGTAGCACAGACAGACACATGTGCCAGCCAAAGCCAGCAGAGACACCAGGCGTCATGTAAGTCAAACACACACACAGCTGTATCGCATGGAAAGATGTATGTGACGTACTAACAGGTTACACACATCTTGTCAGAAGAGCACAGCATGGCGCATGTTTTATGCTTGTTTGCATTTTTTTTGAGGCTCACTTCCATTTACTTCACTTTTAAGAATCATCTCAGGACTTGCTATGGAGGGGGATGCCCTTTCGAATGTGTCCAGCATCCTCAACAAGACTGTGGACTTTGATTTTTACTGCACCAAACTATTTATAGGACCTTTGATTTGGGCCATCTTCTGTGTGTTATGTGCATGTGTGGGGGTACCTGTTAGCGTGTGGCTGCTGTGCGTGCTCGTTCAAAGGCAGCGCAGAGGCATGACCAACGACACCTATATGGTAAACCTAACTGTCATGGACCTGATCTACAACTTGTTCAGAATTCCCAATTTGCTCAACATCTTTGTGTGGCGTGTCCACCTGATGCTGGACCTAAGCCATTTCCTTGAAGGCTTCAATCTGATTGGACGTCCTCTCATGATGGCGTGTATCTGTGTGGACTGCTACCTGGCTGTGCTTCACCCCATTGCCTACATGAAGATGAAGCAGACCAAATACCGGCTGGTCACCTGTGCTTTTACTTGGGTATTCACAGTGACTTTTAGCCTGCTGGTTATGAGTCTCATACATGTGGTACAGCCCTTTGTCTGGACAACCCCAAGACTCCTTGCCATCGCCACCATCACCTTCTGTGATCTCCTCGTTCTCCGCACTCTGAGAAAGCCGGATCCTTCCGGAAGGAACGATGTCCACCCGCAGAAACAGAGAGCTCTGCAAATCATCACCAACAGCTTCGTCATGACTATGGTGTCCTACATACCTCCAATGATTGCCGTAGCTCTTGCATACATAATTCGTGTTGGTGAGCCAGAAACACACTGTTATGTTTTCCTACCCAGTTCAGTCTTCTCTATGTTGGGTAGCACCATCTTGCCTCTGCTCTGCCTGGAAAACTTAGGAAGACTGAAGGACCTGAGAAGGTTCATTTTCATCCAAAGTGTGTAAATATGTCAGTTAGCTAAACAAAAGATAACTGTTTAATAACAAAAAATGTGACACATTTTTTTTCTCTTTTTTCTCTTCTACCTTAAGACAACTATGTGTATTAACCAGCATACTTCATATTCTGTCCTTTTATTTATTTATTTTCTCTGATATTATTATATATGTATTTTGCTTTCCTTCTTTAATATCCAGGAGCACCCTCACTTTGTACTTCTGTTGTTAGACTGTGTTTTGTACTCTTCTCTTTGTATGTTGTACCATGTAGGAGTTGTACCGTACTTGTTCAAATAAAAAACTTAAATTACAAAAAAAATGTGACACATGACTGACACGTCATATCAAGTGACATTAACATCGGAGCAGGTGTTATGCAGTTTTTTTTATCTCTGTTTGGATTTACATTTGGATGGCCAAAAAAAAGCTTTATTTGTGTTTGAATATACTTACATACTTTGCACGTCATATCACGTGACATTAACATAGGAACAGGTGTCGACATTGTTTTCTCTCTAGACATAGCATGCATTGTGTGTGTATATGCATATGTATGCGTATCAGATGTTAATTAGATTTGTGTTTGGATGACCAATAAAAAAAGCTTGATTTGTGTGTGGATGACCAATAAGAAGGCTTGGATTGTGTTTGGATGGCCAATAGCAAAGCTTGAATGGTGTTTGAAAGTACTAAGATAACATACTTTGCCAGTCAAACACAGAGATAGTATCTCCAGTGCCTGTAAGTAGCACAGACAGACACATGTGCCAGCCAAAGCCAGCAGAGACACCAGGCGTCATGTAAGTCAAACACACACACAGCTGTATCGCATGGAAAGATGTATGTGACGTACTAACAGGTTACACACATCTTGTCAGAAGAGCACAGCATGGCGCATGTTTTATGCTTGTTTGCATTTTTTTTGAGGCTCACTTCCATTTACTTCACTTTTAAGAATCATCTCAGGACTTGCTATGGAGGGGGATGCCCTTTCGAATGTGTCCAGCATCCTCAACAAGACTGTGGACTTTGATTTTTACTGCACCAAACTATTTATAGGACCTTTGATTTGGGCCATCTTCTGTGTGTTATGTGCATGTGTGGGGGTACCTGTTAGTGTGTGGCTGCTGTGGGTGCTCGTTCAAAGGCAGCGCAGAGGCATGACCAACGACACCTATATGGTAAACCTCACCGTCATGGACCTGATCTACAACTTGTTCAGAATTCCCAATTTGCTCAACATCTTTGTGTGGCGTGACCACCTGATTCTGGACCTAAGCCATTTCCTTGAAGGCTTCAATCTGATTGGACGTCCTCTCATGATGGCTTGTGGCTGTGTGGACTGCTACCTGGCTGTGGTTCACCCCATTGCCTACATGAAGATGAAGCAGACCAAATACAGGCTGGTTGCCTGTGCGTCTGTCTGGGGTTTCACCATGGCTTTTGACCTGACGGTTGCGTTTTGTAGAGAGTTGGTGTACCGCATCGTCTGGGAAACCCCACGTCTCCTGGCAATCTACGCCATCACACTCTGCGATCTTCTCATCCTCTACACTCTGAGAAAGCCGGATCCTTCTGGAAAGACTGACGTCCACCCGCAGAAACAGAGGGCTCTGCGGATTATTGTCAATAGCTTTGTCATGACCGTGATGTCCTAC
>CM059287.1:2488541-2533541 GCA_030347295.1 Setipinna tenuifilis | reverse complement strand
CGTTACCACAAAACAAGGACCAACATGTGCCATTGAATAAAATGTGAATTATATATAGGGTATCTGGTATATAACAACACTAACATAGGTTATCTGATATGTAAGAATGCTAACATAGGGTATCTGATATGTAAGAACGCTAACATACTATATCTGCTATATAACAACACTAGCATAGGGTATCTGCTATATAACAACACTAGCATATGGTATCTGCTATATAACAACACTAGCATAGGGTATCTGCTATATAAGAATGCTCACATAGGGTATTTGCTATATAAGAATGCTCACATACAATATCTGCTATATAAGAACACCAACATACTGTATCTGATAAGAATGCTAATATACTCTATCTGCTATATAAGAACGCTAACATAGGGTATCTGCTATAAGAACGCTAACATAGGGTATCTGCTATATAAGAATGCTAACATAGGGTATCTGGTATAACTAAAGATTAAGTGAAAGAGCCTTCACGTGTGCAGACAATCATGTGACTGTGTGCACTAATTATGCAAGGCACATTGTCAACCTCGGTTTCACTGCATGTCCTACTCTACCCAGTAGGCCTATGCATGTGACAATAAAACATCCTTGTATCCTTATCAACCTCAGTTTCACTGCATGTCCTACTCTACCCAGTATGTCTATGCATGTGACAATAAAACATCCTTGTATCCTTATCAACCTTAAGTGTGTGTGTTAGCTATAACCCCCCCTGCAATATGTCCATGTGAACATTGAAATGAATATGTGGGAATATGTATGTCTATGTAAGTTGTGTATAAATATGGGCTATATGTTGTTCAATATGTTCAATATGTGCTATACTGTTTCTGCAAAGCGAGATCTAAAAGGTAAGGGGACTGTGAAGACAAATTTCACCAAGGGGACGATAAACAAATCAACCAACTAATTAACTGACTGTTCATAATGAGCATCGCTCACACACAGCTTAACATCCTTAGCTTCTGCAGTGTGTGTGCAGGACAAGGTGAAAGAACCTCATGTGTGCAGACAATCATGCAAGTGTGCGCTAGTCATGTAAGGTACATTGTTAACCTCAACCTTGTGTGTTAGCTACACCTCTGCTCTGAATAAGCATTACTTACACACAACATTCCTCTTTCTCACCCACAACATTGCTCACACACAACATCCCTCACCCACAACATTGCCCATATACAACATCCCTCACACACAACATTCCTCACACACTACATCCTTCACACACAACATTGCTCACACACAACACTGCTGACACACAACATCCCTCACACACATTGCCCACACACAACATTCCTCTTCCTCACACACAAATCCCTCACACACAACACTGCCCACACACAACATCAGTCACACACAACATTGCTCACACACAACATTGTTCACACACAACATCCTTCACACACAACATTCCTCTTCTTCACACACAACATCTCTCACACACAACATCCTTCACACACAACATTCCTTACATACAACACTGCTCACACACAACATTCCTCTTCTTCACACACAACATCCCTCACACACAACATTCCTCTTCTTCACACACAACATTCCTCACACACAACATTCCTCACACACAACATTCCTTACACACAACGTCCCTCACACACATTGCCCACACACAACATCCCTCACACACAACATCCCTCACACACAATATCCCTCTTCCTCACACACAACATTGGTCACACACAACATTCCTCTTCCTCACACACAACAGTGCTCCCATACACCGTCCTTCACACACAGCTCAGCATCCTTCACACACAGCTTAGCGTCCTTCACACACAACATCCCTCACACACAACATCCCTCTTCCCCACACAACATCCCTCACACACAGCTTAGCGTCCTTCACACACAGCTTAGCGTCCTTCACACACAACATCCCTCACACACAGCTTAGCATCCCCCAATCATGTGAGTGTGTGCTAGTCATGTAAGGCACATTGTTCACCTCAAGCTTGTGTGTTAGCTACACCTCTGCTCTGAATAAGCATCCCTCACACACAACATTGCTCACACACAACATTCCTCTTCCTTCCTTCCATTGCCCATATACAACATCCCTCACACACAGCTCAGCGTCCCTCACACACAACATCCCTCACACACAGCTTAGCGTCCTTCACACACAGCTTAGCGTCCTTCACACACAGCTCAGCATCCCTCACACACAACATCCCTCACACACAGCTTAGCATCCTTCACACACAACATCCCTCACACACAGCTTAGCGTCCCTCACACACAACATTGCTCACACACAACATTCCTCTTCCTTCCTTCCATTGCCCATATACAACATCCCTCACACACAGCTCAGCGTCCCTCACACACAACATCCCTCACACACAGCTTAGCGTCCTTCACACACAGCTTAGCGTCCTTCACACACAGCTTAGCATCCCTCACACACAACATCCCTCACACACAGCTTAGCATCCTTCACACACAACATCCCTCACACACAGCTTAGCGTCCTTAGCTTCTGCAGGCTGCCCAGGTTGTGCAGGTGCAGCAGGGGCAGGGTGGTGCTAGCGAAGGCGCAGAAGGTGGAGCTGGGGATGAGGACGTTACACAGGTAGTCCTGCTGCGGGAGCGACATGACGGCCAGTGTGACCAGGGGGGGCACATAGGAGAGGAGCACCGTGACCAGGCTGTTGGCGATGGCCTGCAGAGCCCTGCGCTTCTGCGGGTGGACGCCGGTCCTTCCGGAAGGGTCCGGCTGTCTCAGGGTGTGAAGTATGGCGCCGTCGCAGAAGACTATGGCAGAGACAGCGAAGGCAGGAATGATAGCCCACAGTGACATGGTCCACAGGTGTTTGGCCAGTACCGCTGTCAGGACTTGAGCCAGAGCTAAAACCCAAACGACTGTGGAGACAACCATTCTGTATCTGCAATGCTTCATCTTCATGTAGGCAATGGGGTAAACCACAGCCAGGTAGTAGTCCCCACAGACACACGTTATGAACAGAGGTTTACCACCAATGTTAAGGTATCCCGTTACCCAGACATAATTTAAAATCCACTCCAGTTGTACAGTGTAGGTATTAACTATGTTAACAAACACACTGATATTGAAGCACAGGTCTATAATGGTGATGTTGAGTATATAGATGTCATTGGACAAGCCAGTGTGCGGTCTGTTACGAAGCACCCACAGAAGCCACACGCTCGCAGGCACCCCCACTAACAAAGAGGGCACAGCAGCCATTAACGCAAATATACGACCCACAACAAAACTGCCACAGTAATAGTCAAATTCTTCAGTCTTGTTTGTGATGTTGGCGAAAGATAAGGATGAAGAATCCATATTCAATATCAAGCCTGCAGAAAAAAAATTAACATTACACTTAGCCAACACTCTTATCCAGAGCAACTTACACTTATTTAGATACAGGGTTTCTGTTACAGTCCCTGGAGTGATGTGGGGTTAGATGCCTTGCTTAAGGGCACTTCAGCAATGGAGGACGGTGCCACTCGAACGGGATTCAAACCTGCAATGATCCCAGGACCAACTCTATCATCACTAGGCCACAGCTGCCCTGAAAACCAGCTGCATTTGCCTTATATTTACACACGATGAAGAGTCAGTTTGCACCAAGTTCTTTTTTTTTTTTTTTGGTTCTATGGGGTTACTAGCATTGTCATTATTTTTAGTGTCTTTTCCAGTATAATCATATGCAGATAACTATGTTTAATGTCAGCCATCTTGCTAAGGCTACGAATTCTACCAAATGTTATTACTCCCTAATTGCAAAATGTTGAGGAATAAAGGCTTTAACAGCAACACTAAGTAGCTTTGACCAATTTTGACCAAAAACTACAGAGAGACGGTCCGCTGTTCCAAGCTTAGTGTGGTTACAGCTCATGGAGAAGGGCAAAGCGAATTCAAAAGTGCCTTTCACTCTGTTACAAGTTGATGTAACACTGAAACGATTTTGGAAACATTTTAAGGTTTAAAAAAAAACTACTTAGTGTTGCTTTCACAGCATGACCATATCAAAACCATATCACCACAATATAAGTTACCATTCCGACAAGCCATAACAAGTCCATCGCTTAGCAAGTGTCATGTTGCTGGTGATTTTAAGAATTTTACATGCTCTTTTAGGTACACGGATTCAGACCAACACTTTATACCGACACTTTAACATCGAAAAGCACTTATTTATGGCATCCCTGAAATATGAATCCCTGTATTCGTCTCAATAAAGACATATCGCCACGCCCGAAATCCTTAGGTTAGAACCTCCAGGAGATACGTCATGTCTGGTCCATGTGTCTATGATGTGACGTACCCTATACCCGTGCTCTATACGCCCATTTACAGAAGGTAAACAATAAACGGCGGGCACAGCTTGGCAACAGAACGCTCACATGCCAACAGTTAATGTCATAATATTATCAGCGACTTTCTGTTCTGGACCGACAGAAATATGATGACAAGTTGACTGTACTTACTTTGAAAAAAAAAACTCTTGAAGACACCTATGGAATCACCTGTTGGGTGCAGGACACTGGCAACGACGAGCAATGACTGTTTCCAGAGTCTGCGAGATTTCTGCTTTACTTCTTCGCAGATTTGAATATCCAATTGCGCAATCCATCAGGGTACTATATCGACAAAGCCACCTAATTTCCATTCAGCTAAGCAAGGTGTTGTGGTTCACACAACATCACAAACACCCTTCGCCCCACTGAGCAGCTCATTATTTTAATGTGTTTATGAATGTCATAAGACAAATGAAAAGGCAGACTAAGCAACAGGTGGTGTGTGGCATGTGGTCTGAGGCAATTTTGGCACACACATATTATGGATTTGTTACAGATACACAGCACACAACCAGATCTCCTAAACACACATCATACATAGGCGAATGGGGCAGAACTTGATAATAGCTACTTCCTAAAGAACATTTATTTTTCCTTTTGGTAACTCCTACCTAACACTATGTTCATCATATGGGAACCATTGCTTTTACACGATTTCTCTACCTGTGCTCTGCCTCGTTGCTCTACCTGAGACACCTGCTAGAGGCAGCCCCATCACACCTCACCTGTACCTGAAGGGTGGGCCGGCACTGGTCAGCTGCATCATGCCTGCATTCTACCTGAGACACCTGTAGAGCTCACCTACCTGAGACACCTGTAGAGCTCACTTAGGCTACATGAGACACCTGGGGAGGTCCTGGGGGCTGTGGAGCTGCAGATGTCTCCAGAAATAGGCCAAGGTCAAGGCCAAGGTCAATACATTTAAAAGTACATGCATTGATGAGCTCACTTGAACACAGTACCAACCTGTTTTTTTTTTTTAGATTATTTTTAAACGCTTATTGTCAAATGCTTGCAGGCGTGGTTATAGCTAAATCATGTAATCATGCAAGTCACTGCCTTGAAGGTGTAATTAGTGCCGTGTGTTGTGTTGTTTTTGTTTTGTCTAAGTTTGGCTTAGTAGGGTGTGCTTTGCTTCCTGGCCCTGGCGCTGATGCTCGGAGTGGAGTGGTGCGATAGAGTGACCCCTACTTGTGGCATTGATGCATTGCGTGGAACGCCAATGCTTCTCTGTGACTCACATGGAGTTTTTACAGTGGAAACTGACACACCTTATCGTGACAGTATAGTCTTAGAGGAAATATAATACAATTACTTAAAAAATCATTTATTTCATCTTTTTTTAGTGTATTAAGTGTGGAATACCCAGTCATCAAAAAGAGCAAACTTGTTTGTGTGGAATACCAAGTCATCAAAAAGAGGAAACTTGTTTGAGAAAAGTTATCAGAATAACTTTTAAATTATAAGATATATATTCCTTATAGAAATGTCATGATGTACAATACTGTTTTGGTTCTCCACTCTTGAAGGGCTTTTTTGCTATTTTTACTCTTTTATTACTTGGATCTTCATATCTATGTTTTTAAGTTGTTTGTTTGTTTTACTTTTGTATTGTGTATTTGTATTTAGCCTTTTCACCAATGCTTTTCTGTTTAAATTTAAATTTCATTTCAATTTTTGCTTTCCAACATTCTTTTTTGTTTGTTTGTTTGTTTCATGTTTTTTTTATTTGTTGTTTGGTTTCCCAGCATTTGAAGCATTTGAATTTCCCGTTATAATTTTTGCTTTGCTTTTCAATATACATGTTTTGTTTCCTGTTTGTTACCCTGTGAAACAGTGCACCATTTGACATGTATGCATGGCACAGTCTGTCCTTGATCTCCTCAGACAGAAGCTGTTTTGTATTTTTTGTTGTTTGTTTGTTTTTTTTTTTTTGGTTTTTTCGTGCTGTTTTGGGCCTGGTCACCAAAAGTCTCCATGTGGACTAAAAGATTTGCTTAGCTCCCCTCTGCCATTCCAAATTCACAACCCAAGGAGACACAAGGTTACGAAAAAAGTTCTTGATTTTATTCATATACTTGGTTTGCTAGTTAGTTACAGAGACTGCTGGTCTGCTTTCAGAGTGCCTGATGGACAGCAGACTAGAGGAATAGACAAGGAATGGGATGGGATGGGGGGAATAGAAGGAAGGGATTGTGGGGAAGAGAAAAAGATGCCAAAATACAAAGAAACATGTCTTGTTTTTTTTTTTCATTTTATTATCTCTTTCTCATTCTGAACACATCCCAACCAGAAACTCTGTCACAGGAAAAACAAAAGGATCTTCCTAAAACACATTTGTCCTCTTTTGTCATCGTTTTTTTTGTTTGTTTGTTTTCCTCTTGGTCCCCCTTTTCCTTTCAGAAAAAAAGAAATCCCTACCATTCTCTGCCCCCAGGGAGGAGAATGAGAGGGACTGAAAGACAAGGGTGCGGCATTCTATTTTAGAATATTAAGCACCCCTGTCTTTTAAACCCCTCTCCTTCACACGTTTAAATAAATTAAAAAGGGGGGGGGGGTGTGCCGCTCCACAAATTCGGCACTCCTGGCCCAGCAGTCCCCGAGAGAAGGGGGGCCGAGCGTTCGCCTGTTTCAAGCGAGCCGCCAGGGCACGCACCACCGCACCCAAGACAAATTTACGGCTCCTCAGCTACATCCATGCAGGCATGGCATAGGTATGGAGCGTGCACTGCTGGACAGGATGAACAGAGGCAGGGAAAAGAAAAGGGATGAGAAAAGAGGAGGTAGAGGAGACGACGAAGAGCAGAAAGAGGATAGAGAGCAAGTGAGAGTGAGAGGGAGGGAGAGAGACAGAAAGAGAGAGGTCGCTTTCTTGTTTCAAGGTTCTTTTATTGAAAATAATCCCATGTCCGCCAATGGTGCCCACACATTCACAACCTCGGAGCCTTCCAACCACCCACGCTCAAAACATCTCAGTTCGGGAGACAAGTCTTTGTTTGCGCGAGCAACAGGAAGGAAGGAGTCAAGGCAGAGGAACGAGAGTGCGCCAAGGAAGGAAAAGAGAGCAGTAAAGAAAGTAAGAATGAGAGCAAGAGAGAGAGAGAGAGAGAAAGAGGGGAGAAGAGGAGGGAGGGAGGAGTGAGAGGTAGAGAGATGGAGCGATGAAGAGGGCTTTACTCCTCCTCCTTCTCCTCTCCGTGTGTGATGACGTAGCAGATGTTCTTGTAGTCTACGTTGCCAGCCACATCTGGGGGGAAGGCGGCCCACAGGTTGGTCATCTGGGCAGGAAGAGAAAGAAGGAACCACAGTTACCACCACAGATATAACACATGACTGCCACCATAGATATGGAACACATGGCATCTACCATAGAGATAACTAATGATATCCACCATAAAGATAACTAATGACATCCACCATAGATATATAAACCATGGCATTTACCATAGATATAAAACATGACAGCTACCATAGATATATGACTTGACATCATGATTTAAACTGTCACTTGGTCTTTATGGTATTAACCATCTTCATGTGAAATGTAATACATTCATCAGTATATTAGTCTGTTTTACTAGCATATGCAATAAAGCACTGTTGATTGAGTGTCTTGCCAAAACATGACTACTGACACTTGCAGACTGTAAATGATATACTATCTGAGAAGTTTAATTTTAAGTTGCTTTCTATTAAAAACAAACCAGAAAAGTCATAAACACAAGAACACTCACCTCCTCAGGGGTGAACCTGTCGCACTGGGTGGTCAGAAGCTCCTCAAGGCTAAAGGGCAAAGGGCAAAGGGTAAAGGTCAGAAGAAGGCTCCTGAACTACTCAGATTTAGCACAGATCAAATGGGCACTCCTAATGTCCACATACTCAATGCAATGTAATGGTATTTAAAGGACATTATCACATGTTCAGGTGGCATGTGCTGTAAAATGGTATTGTTTCAATATCCTTACTGCATTAGTGCATCAAAGTACAGGTGATTATGAGTATGGATGTGGGCAATGGACAACCTGTTCTACTGTGTATGTGCTAGAATAGTGGTGCAGAAGAGTGGAAACCAAATATTCTAGAGTGGAGTGGAGTGTTCTAGAATGGGTGGAATGGGTGGAATACTCACAATTCCTTCTTGATGGCGCCAGTGGCCTCGGGGTCCAGGACCTTGAAAGCGCTCACGATGACGTCCTCGGGGTCAGCACCTAGAGAGCAGAGAAAAAGGAGAATAGAGGGAGGGAGGGCAGAGGATAGAGAGAGAGCAAGAGAGAAAGAGAGGTATAGATAAGGGGAGAGTAGGAATGAGAAAAAGAAAGGGGAGAGACAACAATTAATTAAATAGTCGTAATACAAAATACTATATGATCTTCTAAAAATGTATGTTTTGGGTTTTTAGATGTTGAAAGAGAAGAGGAGGGGAGAGAAGAGGAGAAAAGAAGAGAAAAGAGGAAAGGAGATGAAAGAGGAGAGGAGAGGAGAGGAGAGGAGAGAAGAGCAGCACATACCCTTCAGCTTCTCGCCGAACATGGTGAGGAAGACGGTGAAGTTGATGGGGCCGGGAGCCTCCTTCACCATGGCCTCAAGCTCCTCATTCTTCACGTTGAGCTGTCCCATGGTGGCCAGCACATCCCTAAGATCGTCCTTGCTGATGATGCCATCCCTGTTCTGGTCAATGATTGTGAAAGCCTGCGAGGAGGATGGGCCAAGAGAAAAGGAGGAAGAGGAAAAGGAGAGGAATAAAGAAAGAGAGAAGGTGGAATAGAGACATGAATGGAAAGAAAAAGAAGAAAAAGAAAGGAAGAAAGAAAAGAAAAGTCATGATTAATGTCAAATTACCATAATTAAGTCATGGTAATACACCAACGTCATAAATGCATTAGCGAGTACTGGAGTGGATGGCATTGTGAACCTCATCTATGTGTGTGTATGCAGCTGATCTGTACGATAATGCTCAGGACTTCAGCACTGTTATCAGCCGTGGCTCAGCCTCATGCCCTGAGGAAGGTGAGATACGTAGATGTGTGTGTGTGTGTATGAGTGTGTGTGTGTGTGTGTGTGTGGGGGGGGGCCTCCGGGTGCGGACACTGGAAAGCTATTAGCGTGCGCTAGGCCGCTATTAAGCTAAGCTAGCTAAGCCGTGGAAGCGCGTGGGAGCTAATCTGTTGACATGCTGTACACCTCTAGCTATACCACCACTCCGCACTGCCGGCGGACATCTCTGTCAGTGTGTGTGTATGTATGAGTATGAGTGTGTGTGTGTGTGTGTGTGTATGTATGTGTGTAGAAGCCCCCCCAGAGGAGGGGGGTCAGAGGAGCAGCTGTAACTCGACCTCCATCTGATGGGCAAAAGACACACCGCAGCTGCTGCCCACTTGTCTTTGTAAGGTGTTAAAATGGTCTCGGAATGCACGACAAGACCTTGGGGACTTTTAAGGAGAAGGGATCGATTACAACACCCCTTCTGCAACCTATATCACCCCCCACCAGGAACCTCATGTTCGGGATCTATAAGTGTTCATGTTCAGGAATGTGTTCCAAAACACCCTCTCACCCTCCCTTCAACTACCCCCCCCCCCCAACCTCCTTCTAAATTGCTTTATGTAACACTCAATTAAAAATGGCTGCCCGAATGTACTTTCTAGCTACTGTTCCCAGGGAGGCAAGATGACAGGTGAAAATTAAAAATTTAGCATTACACAGTAGAACACAAAACAAGAACAGTAAACTGAATAGGGCTTACTATAAGGCTCGCTATGTTGCATTGTGTGCCGAACAGTTGACATTAATTGACAATTAGCTGACATATTTTACTATTACATATTTACTACTAAAGGATTGGGATTTTTTCCAGTGTCTAACTAAGCACAAACCCGAGCTAGCTAGCTGCCCCCCGAACATCCTAAACATTTTTTCCAGGGTGCAACTGAAACTGCGCGTGTGACCCCAACAGCATGTGGTGCCAGCCCCCTCCCCAGCTGTTGACGGCCACATTCCCAGGGAGTCACAAGGAAGCAGAATAAAGGAGAACTATCTCAGGGAGGCCTGACTGACCTATCAGGTGCCAGGGAGCAACTGCTGCCAACCAATCAGGAGCGAGCAGTAGAAATGCTGACAACGGCAACCTTCTCCTGAGGAGCAAGAGGTTGAGGTCTGAATGTTCCCTTGCTGCATACATTTACAATGCACTGCCTAATTGAGAGGTGTCTGGGATGCTACATGCTAGAGGATGCTATAGAGGATGCTATGCAATGTTGTTAAAAAGTCTCTGAGTCTTAAGCTCCAATGAGTGGCATCTTAACGGGGTGGGAAGAGATGTTAGGCATTAACGATCAAAACACCGTTTATTTATACCGCTGGCATTTTCTAGACACCCCCTACACCCCCACCCCACACACACCTGCCCTGTAAACCCCCACCGTCAACCCCCCCCCCCTGCCTCCTTGGTAAGTGTGCTTAAAGGGCAGTGTATATGGTGGTGCGGAAAATCACGAGGTGTTCTGGGCTCAGATCGCCTTACGTGTCACTACCCCGCACCACAGCTACTGTCCTGGGCTACTGTAACAGGCTGACAGCAATGATGGCACAGGTCCAATTCCAATTCCCGATTGGCCAAAAGAGTGCATGTTTCTGTCACCTTGGATACAAGCATGTGCTAAATACTAATGTGTATAAATAATACTCGCCCCATCTATTGTCAATAAGATACAAGACTTTGGTTTGCAGGAAAAGGCAGGTACACCCCTCTGTGTTTGTGCCCTGACTGTTGTGTGGCTGTCATGTAATTATATGGAAGTCTTGTGTAAGTGTATGTATTATTAAGTGCTGTATTATCGTTGTATTAGTGTGTGTATTGACTCTAAGTGTTGTGTATTGTATCTATGTGTTGTGTGTGTGTTGTACAACTGTTGAGTGTTGTACAACTGTACACTGCGTGTGTGTATCGACTCTAAGTATTGTGCGCGTATTGTATAAGCGTTGTGTGAGTGTTGTATAAGTGTTGTGCGCGTATTGTACAAGTGTTGTGCGCGTATTGTACAAGCGTTGTGTGGGTGTTGTATAAGTGTTGTGTGAGCGTTGCTGAGGCCCTCACCTCCTTGTACTCCTGGATCTGGCTCTGCTCAAACATGGAGAACACGTTAGAGGAACCGCCCTCGGCAGCCTGCTTCCTCCTGGCCTTCTTGGGTGCCTGGGGGGTAACGGAACACAGAACACACAGGTAAGAGAACAGGAAACACTAGAACACAGAACACACACTTCCTGTATTCCTCTCAAGAATAAAGGTATGGTCTAGGTAAAGATCGGTATGGAAGGACATTCCACTGCAGAATCGCTGGTCATAAGAAGGTAAGTCTGTTTTTTTCATTACAGTTTATGACATATTTTGAAACGAGAAACCTGTTTTCAAGGAAAAGTTTTTATCTCCCTAAATTTATGAGCTGTTAAATAAAATAAATGACTGACATAATTTCTCAACTGCGCTGTAAACACTTAACCAGACACTACACTACAGCCAATAAAAGCAGCACAAACTATCATCTTTCTCTTACAACTACAGTAGTAGGAAATGCCTTCCCCAAAAGTAGTAAGTAGTAAGTGCTGGTAATAACTCTGTTTGGCACTCGCGGGCCACCGTCAGAAGCTGGATCACACCCTCCCACTGCATAGTAGTGGTTTGGGACTTGGCATGAGGAAGTGATATCTAGGGATCCTGCGCCTGGTTAAGACACTTTAATCTCACCCTGAGGGGGAGACGTCTTTAGTAGAGCTGTCATATCACCTGTCATTAAGGAGGGGGGGCTAGCCTGGCACGCTAATGCTACAGTCCTCAGGAGGACAGACCCCTGTGGGGGGACCCTGTGTTAAGGGGTGCCCCTGGGTGTAACTGTAAGCTGTGTAGTCTAGACACTCTCCAGGCTAAAATAGAGAAATAGACAAATAGGTAAACCCTCCACTAGCTTCTGTTCAACTCCCTCATGGGTAGATAGGAGGTCTTCCCTGTGCAGACACACTGCACTGACCCTCCTACTCTCTCCATCTCTCTAGCTTCTTCTTTTGCTTGGTCGCTCTCTTTCTTTACTGCTGCTGCTGCTAATGGTAGGGTTAAAGGAATATTTCTCCTAATTTCTTTCGCTGTTTCTTTTCCTTCGTTCCCTCAGTGGCTCTTTCTTGCTCTGCTAGTAGTTCCCTCGGCCTCGATAGCAAGTTGAAGTCGGATGAAGTAAGAAGAGCGAGTAAAAGAAATAAAGAGAAGAGATAAAGTAGTAGAAGTAGAAGTGAAGAGGAAGGATGAATCGAAAGCTGCACTCACCATCTCTCAAGGGTATGTGGAGTCTGGGGTTGGTCAAGAGAGGAGAAGCCTACACCGAGCCGATGTGACTGACATACTGCTGGCTGTCCGCAGGCCTCTTATATACTGGCAACCGGCCGACTAACTTTAGACTCACCATCAGGTTTGGCAGCGGAGCGGAGAGCCAGGCTCCGTTACGGAGACAGGAGGAGGGGCTAGGGTTGACTTGGGGCGGGGTGAGAAGGGTTGGGGGGGGTAGGGTGGTGGAGTGGAGAGTGTATGTGTGTCTCTGTGTGCGTGTGGGTGGGGGTGGGGGTGGGGGTCTGTGTGGTGTGCTGTGGGCTGTGAGGGTTTGAGGGGGGTGGGGGTGGTGGAGTGTGTGTGTGTGCGTGCGTATGTGTGTGTGTGTGTGTGTGTGTGTGGTGGGGGTGGGGGTCTGTGTGCTGTGCTGTGCTGTGGTGTGGGGTGTGAGGGTTGTGTATCGTCTTTCGGCCCATTCTAAAATAGCCCCTGTGTGCTTCGGAATGAGGTGAATTCAATCCTGTCAGTCAGGCATCAGTTTGGCGTTTTACTCGTGGACTAATATGGACAGAGGCCGGACGATATTCCGGCGCTGTTTTCAGTCGAAGGACAGGACAGGACAGGACTGCACCTTGATGGTCCAGTGTCCGCCATTACCCCCCCCCACACACACACACACTTCTCCCCCATGCTCCAGGCTCTCTCAATGTACACACACACACACACTTCTCCCCCCATGCTCTCTCAATCTGTACACACACACACACACACACACACACACACACACACACACACAGGTATGAAGTCCCTACTGTCTTAGTCTGTACACACACAGGTTGACATTAAGTGTAGATGTGTATATGATGTGTATATGCTACTGGAAAGCTTGATGCTCCCCCCCCCCCCACTTCTCCCCTCATGCTCTCTCAATACACACACACACACACACACACACACAGGTCTGAGGTCCCTACTCTCTCAGTCTATGAACACACAGGTTGACATTAAGTGTAGATGTGCATGTACATGATGTGTATATGATGTGTATATGCTACTGGATACCTTAATTTCCTTCGGGATAACTACTATTCACAACTCTCCTCCTCTACTCTACTCTCCTCTCCCCTCCTCTCCTGTCCTATCAGATGCAGTGGTGATTCCCAGCAGAGTAGTGGTGTGCATAGCTGGGCTGAGCTGAGTTCTGCGCTGGTTTAATTAGAGTCCAGAGCCCAAAGGGCCCTATGGTAGCCTATAGGATGGGGATAGTGGGACATTGGAGCACACAGGATGGGGATAGAGTGGGAATCAAAGGCCCTATGGTAGCACATAGGATGGGGATAGATAGAGTGGGAGCCAAATGCCCTATGGGAGCCCACAGGATGGGGATAGATAGAGTGGAAACCAAAGGGCCCTATGGGAACACATAGGATGGACATAGATAGAGTGGGACATAGGAGCACATGGGTCACATAGGATGGGGATAGAGTGGGACCCAAAGGCCCTACGGTAGCACATAGGATGGGGATAGATAGAGTGGGAACCAAAGGCTTTATGGGAGCACACATGATAGGGATAGAGTGGGAACCAAAGGGCCTATGATAGCATACAGGATGGGGATAGATAGAGTGGGACATAGGAGCACACAGGATGATAGATGGAAAGGGAGTAAAAAAAGGCTCTCTGTTTAATGTTAATCCTGTATAGTGAAAACCCCGTAGAGAAATGTAAATACTCCAGTCCAATAACACGACAGCACACTCATCATATTTACAAACTATAGAGTGGGAGCCAAAAGTCCCATGGGAGCACTCAGGATGGGGATAGATAGGGTGGGAGATAGGAGCACTCAGGATGGGGATAGATAGGGTGGGACATCGTTCCTCTCATAACACACTGTCAGTGTATCATTAGCTGCCCATCAGCCTCACCACATTACATGTTCACTGACGTCATATAACACACACACACTCACACACACACACATGCAAACACACGCACACACAGACACACTGACATGGGGGCTTAGGGACTGTTGTCTTTGGGGATACAACTATGTGGTTCAAATGAAGCTGGTTATGCTGTGTAAACACAATAACACCGGGGGATCAGCACGTATGTGTGTGTGTGTGTATGTGTGTGTGTGTGTGTGTGTGTGTGTGTGTATGTGTGTGAGAGAGAGAGAGAGAGAAAGACAGAGAGAGTGTCTGTGTGTGTTTGTGTTTGTGTGAGAGAGAGAGAGAGAGACTGCGTGTGTGCGTGTGTGTGTGTGAGAAAGAGTGAATGAGTGAGTGTGTGTACGTGTGTGTGTATGTATGTACGTATGACTGCGTGTGAAACGCCACATCTAAAGAGAGCTATCTCGTCCCGATGACCTAAACACAGTAATGAAATTTTAAGAGTGTTTGCTGGAGAGACTCCCGGGGGCTTGCAAGCCACATGGAGACACGCGCCGGACGACAGACCAACCCCCCCCGCCCCCCCACAACAGGACCCCCCCCCCCCCCATGCCCCCCCCCCCAAATCACAGCTCCCTGACGCAGCAGACAGCTGAAGCAAACACCCTCAATAAACAAATTACCGCCAGGTTTAAATAGAGACAGAGAGAGAGAGAGAAACACCACAACTCACACACACACATCTCACTCAAAATACTACATCTACCCTTTACAAATCACGTTCAACACACTGAATCTTTACACTGAATGAAAACTGTAGCCTAACTTTTATTAGATGTCAGGATATCGCTAAAAATGGTACATGTCATGGGACTTGTTTGATAAGGAAGTGGTCATGGAGTGGACCAAAGTGGGTGAAATAAATGGAGAGGCCCAGGTTGGACTGGACTTGCCTAAATGTAGAGCTTTCTTTCTGCCATGGGAGTCATCTAATTTAGGGAGCTTATAGCCAGGCAGGGCACCCAGTATAGAGCAACACACACACACACACACACACACACACACACACACACACAGAAGGACACCGCACCCTCCCATCTCCATATATGAACCCAATAGACCGCCATTCATCATAGCCAGTACATGGGTGTATGTGCTGAAAACCGGAGTGGGTGGGGGGGTTTGGGAGGGGGTTGGTGTGTGTGTGTGTGGGCGGGGGGTGCATGAGAATCGATACCCTCCCCCCACCTTGCCGCCATTCTAGCCCTCCTGCTCATCTTCCTCTCCTTCTCCATGACCTTCCACAGCGCAGTGTTCCTCTTGTGTTCCAGCATGGTGCAGCAGAGAGCGTCTCCCTTTACCGTGCTCACACACACACACACACACACACACACACACACACACACACGCGCACGTACAGCGTACAAATAAAGCCATACACTTGCCCTACATACATGCATACACATGCTTCTACCCAAGCAATCACACTGTACTTGTCTTTTTTGTACACACACACACACACACACACACACAAACAGACACAAACAGACACACACACATGCACACACACTCATGCACACACACCCGTGAGATTGCAACATACAGCATGTTTGGTGTGACTGTTGTAGTCTTTTGGAATCAGGAATCCCTCTAGTTTCTTTTTTGGACTCCGCATGTGTCTGTTGAAAAAAAAAAAAAACAGGCAGCCACACACTTGTTGTGTCATTTTTGGACACTTTAAATGAGTCAGGGTTAAGGAGAGAGCAGATGGAGAAGCCTTTGAAAAACGCACAAACATAAAAGAAGGACAGCTGGGACAACTAAAATAGACCTCCGTGCCCATTCTCCTCCTCAACTATTTCTCTCTCTCTCTCTCTCTCTCTCTCTCTCTCTCTCTCTCTTTCTCTATCTCAGCCTGTCCCTCTTTCTCTCACGCCGTCTTTCTCTCCCTCACACACACACACACATCTCTTGTTGTCTTTTCAGCTCTGTGTATTTTGTTTCTTTTCTCTTATTTTTGTTTTTAATTAAATGTTTTTAATGTCAGTTTCTTCCTTTTTCTCTGCCCCTCTTCCCCCTCCCTCTCCCTTTCCCTATCGCACACTTCCTCCAACCCCCCCACCCAGTGTCCTCTTCTGCCCTAAAAGCACATGGTCTCTCCCCCCTCCCTCTATCCTCTGGCCCCCACGGTCACCATGGAGACAGGCAGTTTTTACTACCCCCCCACCCCCACCTGAACCCCCGAACCCCCCCTGACACCAAAAGAGGAAATTGGGATCAAAAAGAGAGTCAAGTGCAGCTGTCAAAGCCATTAGCCTGCCGCTGCCGCTGGCGCTGGGTAGGGCACATACATATTGACCTGTTTGTTTTATATGGGGCATTTTATGATTGAACTCCCCAACGTCAACAAGCAGTAAATAACAGAGGGACAGACAGATACTCTTTCACTTTTATTGGCTCGTCATTTGGATGCAAATGCAAACACAACTCTGTGACAGTCACCATTACTCATACGCCACTAATAAAAACAGCAGGAGCATAAATATAAGTCACGGAATAATCACCACATAATTCATACGCTAACACAGTTCATGACACTAATATTAAAACAACTAATAACCAAAAAATATAACATAATTTATACCTTAGCACAGTTCAAGAAACTAATATTAAAACAACTAATAACCAAGAAAAATAAAAAATAACCCAGTGTCATGGAGTCAACTGCCTGTTGCACTGATTTAATTAAAATTAAGTAAACAAACATTCACAACCAATCCAAAAATGCCAGAGAACGGTTAAAACTTGAAATGTATTTGCAAAACCAAACTGGTAAAACGACACGTTTTTAAAAAATATACTTTGGCACCTCATGCGTCTTGGCAATTTGTTTTAGCTTATAGTAAAGTTTGCATAGTTGTGGGACCTTTGTCAAGTCATTCACTCACTTCCCCAATGCTTATATGAGTTTCATCATTCTATCAGTTACCAGTGTATGACCTTTTGGCTTAAGATTCTATTACATAACAATAACAATAGCACTACACACATATGCAGCATCACAGTACACTTCCTGGCAAACGAGTAACACATCTTTCATCTATTTCCTTCCTGTGTGTGTGTGTGTGTGTGTGTGTGTGTGTTAGCCATATACTGTTTCACATAAAATGGCTAAGGCATTCAGCATGTACGGTGGTGCCGTCATTCTGAGGAGCACTCGATTAAGCCGTCACACACTTTCCCTCGACTCTACATAGCACGCACACACACACACACAAACATAAATACACACACACACACGCATGCACACACACATACAAACATAAATACACACACACACACACACACACACACACATAAATACATACACACACACAAACATAAATACACACACACAAACATTAATACACACACACACACAAACACACACACACACACTGCGACTCGTCCACAAACTCGCCAGATGCGGGCCTCATCTGGCGACCACCACAGTTGGCACAGGCCTGGCGGGTTGTCGTGGCAACCCCAAATGACATCAATGGCGAGTGAGTCGGGTGGGGGGGACGGAACCAACACCATTTCTTTGATTTCGATTACATTCACATTTCGTTCAAGTTTATGTTTTCTGTTTCAAATCAGACACATAAAACCAATTCAAACCAACTCTGTGGTGTTACAGTTACAGTGACGAGACAGCAGTGTGTGAGTAAGAGAGTAAGTGTGGCGCTGCGTCTGTCTGGCTGAATAAGACACTTTAGGCTCTCTGGGCCCTCTGCTGTGACAGCACTATGGCACTATGGCCTCCAGTGCTGAGACTACATTTAGGAACGGCTATTTAGTGCATATTAAAACACCACCATGTCTTGTGCTACTCCATATAAACTCTAAACTTTAAATAAAAACGTAATAGAAATGCTCGATTCAGGCCCAGCCTAGGAAGACTTATGTGTGATGTGTAAATTCTTTCGTAATACAGATTTTTAATTTACAACTATAAATATGGCATTTCACTCTCTCCCACACAGCTAAAAAAGAAAACTCTATTACGGAATAGCTAACCCAGGTCAATCAAATCGCCCTCCACGGAAACCACTTCCTGTTCCCTCCTCCTCGACCAATCAGCCACCAGTTCCTTGACCTCCTTCCCATATTCCTCGTGCATCTGCCTGAAGTCGTCCGTGGGCTCCGACCACTCCCCCTGGGGCGGGGCCGGGACGTTGAGGGGGGCAACCAGGGCGTTCCGTTTCGGCCACAGCTTGGGCGACCTCTTGCAGGCGGCCTTGGAGGAGGGTGCCGGCGGGGCCACCTGGAGCAGCTGCTGGGGTCTCGGGGTCCCTGCAGGGGGGTCCCTGCTGCCCGGGGGGGGGGCTGCTGAGGTGGTGGAGGGGGGGTTGCCGGTGTAGAAGACCGACCCAGACAGAGGGCCTCGCGACTGGGCATGGGCCATGCTGCCGTCTGCTGCTACCCCGACACGCTGGGGGTCTACTGGGTCTTCTCCCGCTGCTCTCGTAGCCTCTGGTAGGGGGGCAAAGACAAGGAGATTACACACGGGGAACACCGTGGGTCTGTCTGTACTGTATGTCTAAATCCAGTGATGTGGTGTTGTAATGTGTCTATCTGTCTGTCTGTCTGGTGGTCTGATGTCTAAATATCTAAATCCTGTGCTGTGGTGTTGTAGTGTGTCTGTATGTATGTCTGTCTGGTGATCTGTAGTGTATGTCTGAATCCTGTAATATGGTGTTTTAATATGTCTGTCTGTCTGTCTGTCTGTCTGTCTGTCTGTATGTGGTGGTCTGTATGTCTCTCTGTCTGGTGATCTGAATCCTGTGATGTATCCTGAATCCTGTGGTGTTGTAATGTGTCGGTCTATCTATCTGTCTATCTGTCTGTCTGGTGATCTGTATTGTATGTCTGAATTCTGTAATATGGTGTTGTAATATGCCTGTTTGTCTGTCTGTCTGTCTGTCTGGTGGTCTGTATGTGGTGGTCTGTCTGTCTGTCTGGTGATCTGTACTGTATGTCTGAATCCTGTAATATGGCATTGCAACATGCTGTGCTATTGAAATACTACTGATTCACTACATGCCTAAATGTTGAATGTACACTAGAGAGTCAATATCTGCCAGTCAAATGCCTTGTATAGGTAAGTATACTTGGCCATTCAAATCTGATTATGATTATGCACTATATGCGATAGCTGAGCCTTTTAGCATCAACGATGGAGTTGTCATTTTTAGAAGAATGTGATTAAGCTAGAACAGCCTTGAGGTGAAAATGTCAGTGGTTTTAATTGTATAGAACTGCATAGAATTCAATTGTATAGAATGGTGCTTTGTAATGGTGGTGTAACTGATGAATAGAATTTTACCCATTGTGCAAAATGTAATTGAATTGAGTGCTTCAGTCTTGATGTCTCGTATTAGGTGGGTGTTTACTCTACAGCTCTGTGAGCTTATGTCCTCCTTTTTGTAAAAAAGCGTCTGCTAAGTGTAATGTAATGTAATGCATTTCGGTCTGTCTAGTTTACTACACACAGACGCATCTCAATGAATTATTGATGAATGAATGAGAATATTTTGTGTATAATGTTATGTCTGTATCATATATTAGCTGTAAGATGTAATAATCTGTAATAATCCAAATTAAAACAAAGTTGAAATGTTTTATATGCATATGACTTTCACTTGTTTAATTAAATTAAAAAATAACTTTCCATGGTATTTTTATTCTTTGAGATGTGTAAACTTCATCTTGATGTTTTTTTCTAGGATGACACCCAGGTACTCCTACAAATTGTGTAGAATTCTACACTGTAATCTATGCATACCACTTTACCTATTGTGCCAAGTAAATGTAACTGAATTAAGGTGCTCCATTCTTGAGCTGGATCTGGTGTATTGTATACACTGTCTAACCAGAATGCTCACCCAGGTATAGGGAATTCATCATCAGATCTGTGGCACTAGAATTAAGCTTTTTTGCTTTTTACTTTGCATGCTCTTTGAGTGCCCTGGATTTTGAGTGCCCTGAATTCCTCTTTATCTGGGATCACTAATCCAAAAAGCTCCACAGGAATAAATGTATCCTTTCATAAAAGGATACAAAAGCAAGCACTACATTTACAGAAATGTAACTACAGATAGAGTATAGATAGTTCAAGTACTTAATATAAAAAGAAAAATATAAACAGATAAACAAAAAAATGATAAATGACAAATATAGTCTGGTTTGCTACATTGTAAACTTCATGTTAATGTTTATCGTAGTGTGACTGCTCAACCTCCTAAAGCTATAGAGAAAGGTAGTAAAGTACTAATTGTAATAACTGGCAGGTAATATCAAAACAAGAACATAAACAGATGTATAGACATATAGACATATATGGTTTACTACATTGTAAACTTCATGTTAATGTTTCTCTCTAGTGCAGTATTTCTCAAAGTTTTTCAGGTCGATCACACTTTGAAAAACACTGGCTTAGATGCATGTATAGATGGATGGATGGATGCATGAATGAATGGATGAATGAATGAATGCATGAATGCATGAATGCATGAATGAATGAATGAATGAATGCATGACCACACTGCTGCTCTAGTGTGCCTCTGCTCACCCAGATACTGCTGCTGCAGATCCTTCAGTAGCAGAGCCAGGTAGCCATGGCTGGCGGACAGCAGGGCCTTGATCCACACACACACACGCACACACACACGCACACACACACACGCACATGCACACGCACACACACACACACACACGCACACGCACACGCACACGCACACGCACACAACCATAGTGCTCACCCAGATACTGCTGCTGCAGGTCCTTCAGTAGCAGAGCCAGGTAGCCATGGCTGGCAGACAGCAGGGCCTTGATCCACACACACACACACACACACACACATACACACACACGCACACACACACACACACGCACACACACACCCTAGTGCTCACCCAGATACTGCTGCTGCAGATCCTTCACCAACAGAGCCAGGTAGCCATGGCTGGCGGACAGCAGTGCCTTGATCCACACACACACACACACACACACACACACACACGCACACACACGCACACACCCTAGTGCTCACCCAGATACTGCTGCTGCAGGTCCTTCAGTAGCAGAGCCAGGTATCCATGGCTGGCGGACAGCAGGGCCTTGATCCAGCCCTCCTGGCTGGCCTGGTCCTCCGCGGCGAACTTGTAGGTGCGCAGGCCCGGCTCGGAGAAGACCAGCGAGAAGGCGAACTTCTCCTCGGACTCGCACAGCTGCACGGAGCAGCCCTCCAGCACGATCACGCCCAGCGCGTCGCCCCTCCCCTCGCCCGGCCGGTCCTTGTAGAAGAGCAGGTTGCCCTGCAGCACACACCAGCGCTTCTGATAGGACGTGTTCACCTCCCCCTGGTGGACGGGAGGGGAACAGAGGACTTTGCATTATTATATAATACCAAGTTACTAATATTATTAATATTATTATTAATATTAATGTCAATGTTAATATTATTATTATTGTTATTATTATTATCATTATTATTATTATTATTATTATTATTATTTTAGTAGTAGTAGTAGTATTGCTATTATTCAGAGGTGGACACTTGGGTTCAGAAAGAAAAACACCTGCTTCTGATAGGACGTGTTCACTTCCCCCTGGTGGACGGGAGGGGAACAGAGGCCACCCAGGAGTGTTCATGACACACAGACTATACAATACTACATAATACCAAGTTACTAATATTATTAAAACGATTATTATTATTAATTTTAATGTCAGTGTTAATATTGTTGTTAATTATTAATAACTAAAAATAATAATAATTATTATTATTATTATTTATAGTAGTAGTAGTGATATTGTTATTATTCAGAGGTGGACACTTGTGTTCAGAAAGAAAAACACCTGCCTCTGATAGGACGTGTTCACTTCCTCCTGGAAGACAGGGGGGGTTAGAGGCCCAAGGATGATCATGAGGCACAGACAAAAGGCAACTGAAGCTTGTTTATATATTTGGCCTTTGGCCTTATATATATAAGCCTCTTTTCTATCAGTCAGAAGTTACTAATATTATTAATATTAATATTAATGTCAATGTTAATATTGTTGTTGTTGTTATTATTTTTATTAGTTATTATTATTAGTAGTAGTAGTAGTAGTAGTAGTAGCACAGATATTCTAAGACGACCAGATATGCCACTCCCTATTAAGGCCCATTGCATTTACGTTGGAAATGCACCAGAGTGGCATATCTGGTCGTCTTAGAATATCTGTGGTAGTAGTAGTAGTATTGTTATTATTCAGAGGTGGACACTTGGGTTCAGAAAGTAAAACACCTGCCCCAGATTTGCTCCAACCAATTCACTGAACCAGGTGATCCTAATTAGCACAACTCGTCTGCCAAGTAGGTGAGTGTTAATTAATGAAATCACCTGTGCTGAGAACACAGGCAGCAGGAATACACAGAAGTCCAGCAGAGGCAGACAAACCCGGCTTGAGAAAGTAAAAGATCTGCCATGTACTCCTTCTGCCTGTGCTCTTAACACAGCTGACTTCACTAACTAGCTCATCTACCTGGCTGAAGAGTGGTGCTAATTAGGATCAGCTGGTTAATTGCACTGTCTGGAACAAATACGTGGCACGACTTTTACTTTCTGAACCCGGGATGTCCGCCTCTGAAGTCCGGGAGCACACAACTTGGCTTTTTTTGACTACCATTACCTGGATAAATGAGAATCTTCACATACTTTTATGCCGTGTTTTTTTCTTTGTTAACTTTCAATGGTTTGTTTATCATGGTCATCTAGATATGTGTTCAGCATGTACCTCCATATACCCTGGAGAGGGTAATGTTACTCTGACTCACCCAGATAAGGCAGTGCAGAGTAAGTAGTAATCCGCATAATAGAAGCGCCCTATGATTTTATTCACAGTCTCAAAAGCATGCTGCATGGCCCTGCTATTAGGTGATTTACCACTTGCTCCTAGTTAACATGCTCATGTAAGGTGACTTAACCTGCTTTCTGAGTTACCTACCTTACCTGAGTTGGCTATCTACTTTGGGAACAAACAAAAGGTGTTTGCACATGTGGCATACTTTATTCCTGTGTTCCTAACAATTTGTGTTAAAGCATATTTGACTGCTTGCACAGTTTAAATATTAATAGTGCTTAACCAGGATCCCCAGTTACTGTAAATAGTAACTAACTACTAGAAGGTTAGATTTAAAAAGCCACCGCAAAAACTGAGGCCAGGTGAAAATCCATGAGTGGAAAAAAAACACACACGTTGGCTCAGTATTTGCATTGTTATCTGTGCTATCTGCAATCTGCTTCAGGGTTGTATTTGAGTGTGCTCACCTTCTTGTACAGGTATCCTTCTTTGTCCACTGACGGACTGCAGGACAGATAGTGGTTCAGGATCTTCCCATGAATCTTCATACCTCTTGACTGTAACGCGCATAAAATGTATCACCTTTTCAAATTAAAAACACACAGCTGCATGTTTTAGACTATGATATGCCAATCTGACAACATTTGCGTTTTGCGCAAAGCTCGAAAACCTTGACTCACAAGGTGCACAACACCTTGCCTTAGTTCATAAATTCGTGTCATAAATAAGGTCAGTCTTACAGAGTTCACTGATCATTAATCATTAATGTAGCTTTGATCTGCCGGCTGAGGTATGGAGGGGGGGCTTGGCCAGTCTAAGCAAGCAGCAGGGCGTAGGCATGCCGACTGTACTTAATAAAAAATACTGACATACAGCGTACTCCTCAGTGGATTACCAGTTCTCAGAACACATCCAGAGAGCAATTATTGACATACCTGTGACGGTCCTCTAATAAAGATGAGGTCTCAGCTTGTTTTACGCACAGGTTGTTGGTCTGTCCCTCGCTTCCGCACAATCGTTCAGTATGCAACAAACATCCACAGACAGATTTTAACAAGGTATTTATCTTTGTACAGCGCAGAACACAAACCGAAAACGCACATGCAGTAATACATACATCTGCGGAACCTTGCCCTGCTGTGTCAACGAACTGAAGGATAGGTTTTTGGTCTACGCGCGATAAAATGGGTGTTGTCAAAAGCATACTTCCTGGTATCAAGGTGAGCGCATCGCACACGTCAACAGACGTGGTTACCGAAAAAACTTTTCTTCATCACAAACTGGCTTCTTGAAACGAGATAGCCAGTGTGCAGCCACTGAGTATAGTAGCCGGGTATTCCCCGCCGCCGGATAAATTCCGATAAATTCACTCAGGAAATATCGATCAGAGATAATAGGGAACCATGACTTGGTGTTTTTTTTTCTTTTGCTTATCTCTCCTCAGCACCCCACCACAAACACTTCGTCCGCACTGGTACCACCGTCGCCGTGCGTTGACACATGCGCCCAGACTGGAGCCGACTGTGAAATCGCTTCTGACAGAAACTGTTCTGCTCCGTGTTGATAGTTCCACATTTCATATCCTCTATTTGGTGGTGAACCCCAGCGGTCGGAGCTGTTTATCTACGGTCATTACACCCGCACGCTACGTGTGGAGTTCAGTGTAGTGCAGTGCAGTGTGACGTGGCGTGTTTTTTAGAGTGAGTAATAAAAACAGTCTCAAAGCAAACTCTTTCACCGTGTATCTCCACACAAACTCATTATTTAGCGAACTAAATGTGCAGACAAGAAATATTCACCAGCTTAAGTCTAAACATGATTGGAATTATTGAAATGGAAACGTTGTTAAATCAACTGTATTTACCTTGTACAAATGTTTATTACATTTACAATATTTCTCTCCCAGGTGTGTAATACATTATTTATGAAAACATGAAGCATTGTGAAATACATAAACAGATAAGATAAATAAAGAGATTTTAATGAAATATGTTTGAACCAGGCGGCACAGGAGGTAACTCACCGTGGCATTTTTCTGTCCTCCACACACAGACTGTAGGAAATGCCTCTAGAGGTTACAGCCACTACTTAATAAGCAACTGCCCAATGCCCTGTGGACTGTACCTTCCCCATCTCTCCCTCTCCCTCTGTCTCACACACACACACACATACTACACACACGCATACACACACATACACATACACATACACATACACATACACACACACAATAAGCATGAATGCTCCTAGCCTTTTAGGTTTCACCATATCTGTAGCTCAACCCACATGCCCCCAGTGCACTCACACACACACACACACACACACACACACACACACACACACACACACACACACACACACACACACACACACACACGTGTGCACAGACACACATGCACTGAAGGGCTCCAATCTTTCCTATGTACAGTCTTTGCAGGTGCAAAATGTAATTTCAGTGGACAGAAAAAATACTTTTACAATAACACTGCAGTTGTAAAGGCATACCAACAGCACATTATTTTGTATGTGGCGATCTGGTGTATTCGTCTTGTTTAAATGGCCACGACATCAACGAATTGGTAACATATCACTACCTTCTTTTCTTTCTGGGGGGCAAAAACAAATGCAGTTCCAGTACACCACGTAGCTAAAACAGGAAGTTAGCTTCACAGAATCCAATACTAGACATGAACGGGCATCAACCTTCATTTCAATAATGCCTGTAACATCGTGCCATGGTGTGAAGTCCAACCATTATTCAGTGTTTCAGAACTAGGACCACATGGGGCACCTTATATGCAGCATAGGTGTTGGCAGAATGGACTTGATTATGATTCAGATGGACTTGATTATGAGCCAAACAAAAAACCCAGCAAGACATAGGGCTGCAGCACTTACAGTTTGTTTAGACTGACTGTTTCAGTATTCCAATTTTTTTGCTTTTAAGTTGGGCCATTTCAGACTGGTCAGCACACCAAATGCGCTTCTCTGTGTGCCGCACAGCAAGGTTGACATGAACAGGGAAAATCACGTGATCATGTGACAGCACTATAACCAATGGGAGAGAGAGTTAGGACACCAACACCTAACTGCATTAGCTTGAAGTGCTATTTTTAACTCACCAATAAGCTATTGTGCAGCCCTGGTTAGAAGAGTCGTGATGAAGCAGAGGCGAACATCCCGGGTTCAGAAAGTAAAAGTCTTGCCACATATTTGTCCCAGTCAAATCACTGAACCATCTAATTCACCCTAATTCGTAATCCACAACTCTTCCGGCAGGCAGATGAGCTAGTTAAGTTTTGTTTCCACCAAGCAGTACAGTACAGTTCGGTTCGGGACCTAACGGTTTGGTACAGAACGTTTTTGTGCGGTTCGGTACGGATTGTGTTTCCATTGCCAAAGGTAGAGTAGAGTCGTAAACAGCAACGGGCGTGTCTCTAAACCCTACCACAAACTGGTACCCCAACACAAGGGTGCAAGAAAATGGTACGGTTCGGTACGGTTATTTAGGTACGCTTCAAACATTCTTACCATGGAGACACAAACAATTGCGAACCGAACTGAACCGAACTGTACTGTACTGCTTGGTGGAAACGGGGCTTTAGTGAAACCACCTGTCAGGAGCACAGGCAGAGGGAACACTGTACATGGCAGGACTTTTACTTTCACAAGCCGGCTTGTCCACCTCTCTGATGAAATAGAAACCAAATGACACATGAAACAGAGATGACCTTATTGATGCAATGATTAGATGCTTCAACCTGTGCTCGTCTTACAAAAAACAGTCTTACATTCACCGAATGACAATGACAATGTCTCTACCATTTACATCAACTCGTCTCTCGTCAGTTTTAATTCACATTCAGTAATGTTGAGTTTGTCCGTCTGTCTGTCTGTCTGTTCCAGTAGCTCCACAGTCTCAGGTCAGCCACTCAAACTCACTTTCCAAGATGTCCGCTCAGTAAGAGAATGGGCTTGTTTGAAATGACTGGCTGGCTGGCTGAGTGGCTGGCTTAAAGCAATGCATTCTGGACTTGAAATGGTGATGTTTTTAGACAGACAATCTTGTCACTGTACCCACTGATGTGCTAACGTTCAGACAAGACTGTTCAAAAACGTCACTATTTCGAGTCCAGAATGCATTGCTTTAAGCCAGCCAATCGTTTCAAAAAAGTCCAATCTCCTCTGTCTCAAGTTGTAATTCACATTCAGTAACGTTGAGTTGAGTTAATGTTCCAGTAACTCCACAGTCTGACGTCAGCCACAACAAAAATCACTCACTTCCAAAGATGTCCGCTCAGTAAGACTCTCAGTAAGTCCTCTGTCCGAACACAGACAGATGGACAGACAGACAGAAGGACAGACAGACAGACAGACGGACAGACAGGCGGGCGGACAGACAGACAGAAAGAGAGACAGACAGACAGACAGATGGACAGACAGACGACCCCAGACGACCCCTAGACGACCTCAGCGGTGCGTCTGCCTGAGGTCAGCCCAGGCCTGCTGGAGCTGGACACGCTCTCCAACGTGGATCTTCTGGTGGCGCCGCAGGTTCTCGCCGCGGCTGAAGCTCTTGCCGCACTGGCCGCAGTAGTAGGGCTTCTCGCCCGTGTGGACGCGCTGGTGCTTCTTCAGATCGCCCGCCTGGCTGAAGCAGCGTCCACACTGGCCGCAGGCGTATGGCTTCTCGCCCGTGTGGCACCGCTCGTGGATGCGCAGGTTGCCCAGGCGACTGAACGTCTTGCCGCACACGCCGCAGGTCTGGGGGTCGTAGCGCCGCGCGCCCGCACCCACACCCACACCCCCCTGACGGTGCCGTCGCGGGTCGCTGGAGAACCGCGGGGTCCGGACCAACCCCAGGCCCGACCCGAAGCGCCTGCTCAGCCCCTGGGCTGCCTGGTGCTGATGATGATGCTGCTGCTGATGATGATGCTGCTGCTGTTGCTGTGGGTGATGCTGATGCTGCTGCTGCTGCTGCTGTTGCTGTGGGTGATGCTGAGGCTGCTGGGAGGCAGGGGCGAACAGGAGGCCGTAGCCCCCCCCTGCTGCAGCACTGTTCAGGGGTCGGGAGGTGGTGGGCAGAGGCCTGACGGGACTCTGGTCCTCTGGGAGGCCAAAGCTGCTCAGCGCTGCCTCCTGCTGGATGCTTGGGGAACTCGGCGAGGCCGGCTCTGTTTTAACGCGCTCCGGAGCCATGGGGTGGACGTCGGACGGGGCGAGGTTGCTAGGTGACGGGATGCTGGTTGCTGTGGTGGTGATGGTTGTCGTGATGGCTGCCGGGCTCACTGTCACGGCGTCTGCGTCGCATTTAATTACTCTGTCGTCGGCGCAGGGTTTTACGGCCTCATCCGCGGGGATGACACCGTCACCGTCGCTAACGGTCCTGTTGTGGTCGGTGAACATCAGCCGCACCCTCACCGCACACTCCGTCAGCGTCTCCGCCGTGAGCTTCTGCTCCTCCTCTGCCCCTCCCCCACCCACCGTCTGCTCACTCACCACAGGCTCCTGCTTTTCGTCAGGAGGGTCGGCCTGCTTCCCGGGAGAGCCCCTGGCTACTAGCTCTCCAAGCAGCTGCTGCTGTTGTTGCTGGTGCTGTTGCTGCTGCTGCTGTTGCTGCTCTTGGAGAATGGCACGTTCGAGTACTGAGGCCAGTTGAGCACGTCTTTCTGCTGCTGGGCACAGGAAAGTTTACAGTGATTTTCACAGTTTAACACACTGCACAGTGCTATTAGAAGGTGTCAATGACAGCTCACAGTTAACATGATTTTGTTTTGCTGAGTGTTTCTCTACTAGTAATGAGGAACCTGGCTTCAAAAACTACAATACGATTCCCAATCACCTGGTTCTAGTTGTGCAGTGCACTTATTAAAGAACTCTTCTACCTGGCTGAAAAGCTGTGGTAAGCAGAATTAGCTGACAAGTACGTAGTACTGGACTGAAGCTTCACCAGCCAATTTTTACTGTCTCTTCCCTCCACAGGAACATGTTCTAGTCCCCCCTTTGGAGTTTGCACGCAAAAGCGACCAGTGGTTAAGACGTTAAAGACATTCATGAGATGTTTTTCTCACCTGTCCTCTCACTCTCCAGCCTTCCCAGGGCCTCCCGCAACCTCTGGCGCAGCCTCTCGTTCTCTCGCTGCGTGCGAGCGGTTTTCTCCTGGTACTCCGACACAGTCTCCCGCACGAGCTCCAGAACTTCTTGCACCGCCACCGTGAGCAACTTGGACACTCGAGCATTCAGTCGGTCCATTTTTGACACTCTGTGTAACAGTCAGAATGTGGTAGGGATGTCCCAGGGTAAACCACCAAATGTTACATCGCAACTGACACTGTGTAATTTAACACTGAAAGCAATACATAACTGCAACACCACCTGCCTAATTTTGCTTAAACAGCCCCAATGTCACAACTTTTTATGGCTCAACAAACAACAACAAACATGTTAGTTAATGGCAACGTTACCTTGAATACATTTGACTCCCATCCATTGTAGTCGTCGCCGCTGACATCTCTGTATCCCCTTCCTGAGGTGTCTGTGCAACTGTCAATGGTTGTATTGCTAAATTCACAACAATATCTGTTGTGGATGGGCTGCTAGCTGCCTAGCTAGCTAAGCTGACTTACTGTTCGTTGTTTGCTCCTTCATGTAGACGTCAGGCTAGCTAGCTAACTTCCAGGCTTGCTTGCAAGTGATTAAAGCAATAGATCGGCAATGTGCATCTATGATTACAGTAGATTAAGTCGGAGACTACATTTACGGTGGAAAGAGACATAAGTCATATGCTCTGTAAGAAATATTTACTTGATCCAGGATGACAACGCTACTGTACCCCACTAGATTTGTTTGTACAGAGGATTCGCTTCCGGCCAAATTGTGAATTCTTTCATAACAAGAGTCCCTGTGTAAAGGTGTTTAATCATTCGTGATGTCCGTCTCTTAACTGTAACAAACTAAAAAAAAGCTTGAGTTCAAACCAGGTTAAAGTTTGTTAGCAAAGGTAACTGTTTTTATTTCGTTTAGTTTAGTTTTCCCAAATGAAAATTGATCACTCCATCATGCACACATTAAAATGATCACAATTTCTTCCACATAAAAACTTTATTTTCCACAGTACCTTACACCTCAGACAGAAAACATTGTTATGGTGCTATAACAGTGCTGCCATTAACTGTGTGAGCTCATCTGTACCCCTTACATATGTTATGATCTTGCTTATTCTCCTCCTCTGCATATCTGTAGCTTGATTATGTCCATTATTGCTGGTCACTTTGGACAAAAGCATTTGCTAAGTGTAATGAAATGTGTGATGGCTGGTCTGCTGGCCCATACTACTGACTTTACTGACTTCCACACTCTGCCTCTCTTTTTCGTTATGTCTGTCTGTGGTGTTCTTTGGTTGTAAATAAATAAATTAGTCTTGCCCTCAACACTGCACCCTCTCAGTTTCTGTCATGGTCCTTAAGCCAGGTCATGACAAATGAAGAGTCCACAGGACAAACAAGTATGGTCTTAAAATGCAGAAACTGAAAAAAATGTAATAAAAGTTTAATTTTTGTTTCAATTTTATAATTTAATGCTACTTTAAAAATTATTTTTAAAAATTCTTTAAATAATATATACAAGTTTCTAGCTTGAGACTATGCTTGTTTATTCACAGGATTACTTTTGAAAAAGCTGGGGTTTCAATGCAACTACCGATAGGGGGAGTAATTAAGTGTGCTTGCAGAGCACACTTATTGTTATCTCCCCGTTTATTATTATTCTCCTAGACCAGATCTTGAAGACGCTACTAGTCCTCAGGCTTTGGAGATAGAGACACCGTTCCAACTCTAAAACGACCAGCCCGGTTTGGACATGACCGCCTACATTTTGGTATACCGTACCTCTTGTCGTTCGTCCGTTATTGTCGATTTTCTGCAACTTTTTGGCCCATTGAAAATGAATGGCGGAATGTTGGCACGCATATTTGCAAGCACACTTTTTGCATTTTCTGCGGGAATGCAGTCTAGTTTGGGATTGAAAATGGGATTTTGTGACTGCCTGTTTTTCCCATGGACTCCTCAAATGTAATAATGTCTGTTTTAACATTTGTAGATATGTTTATAAATGATTTACTGATAAAAAATAGGGTAAAAGCAATGGTTACCAAACGATGTGTTAAGTAAGAGTTGCCAAATGCAATCAATGCTTATTAAGAAGTAGTTATTACTAAGTAATACTACCCCTCATCCTGTCATCCATCCCCTCGCCCTCCATCACCTAGCTACCCCGCTGCCCTGCCTGAGCTTGTGGATGTCTTCGTGCCTCTTGAGCTGCGAGCTGAGCCTGAAGGTCTTGCCGCACACCCGGCACTCGCAGGGCCTCTCTCCCGTGTGCGTGAGCTTGTGCTTCTGCAGCGACGTGCTGACGCTGAAGCTCTGTCCGCAGACGCCGCAGACGTAGGGCCGCTCGCCCGTGTGCACGCGCCGGTGCGTCTGCAGGTGGTCCGCGCGCCGGAAGCTCTTGCCGCACACGCCGCACGCGTACGGCTTCTCGCCCGTGTGGATGCGCACGTGCTTGTTCAGGTCGCCCGAGCCGGCGAAGGAGCGTCCGCACACGGGGCAGACGTGACGCTTGGCACGCGGGTGGTGGCCGCGCTCGTGCATGCGTAGCTCCACCAGGCTGCCGTAGGCCTTGCCGCACTCCACGCACAGGTAGCTCTGGCTGGGGGAGGCACTCCGGGTCGGGTGGGGGTTCGGTTGGGGGGACCCGGATATCCACATGTCCGAGCTCGACGCCTGCTGCTGATGCAGCTGGTCCGGGTAAGGGAAGCGAGGGGTGCCGTGGGATTGGCCCGTCAGTGGCTGTGGGTGTGGCTGGGGCTGGGTGGAACTCAGGTTAGCCATCAGGTCAAAGTCCCTGTTCGCGTCTACATGATGGGGGTAAGTGGACAGGCTGCCATGTAGCAGGGTCAAACCCTCCGCTTGGTCAAAGCTTTGGTCTGCTAACCTTGTTCCGACGGTTATGTCCGCAGACGGTTCTGTTTTGATGTGGTAGTCGGAGGTCTGGTCCTGATGCGGCGGGTACGAGGGACCCCTGGAGCGGAGGCCGCTCTGCGTGGCCTTGTGTGACCTGGTCGAGGCCGGCTCGTCGTGAACGTTGCCATGGTCACTCTGGTGTAAGCTACGGACGTCTGAGATCTCGAAGGAGCACGATGGGTTAAAGGCGGTCATCTCTGGGCTGGCTGACAGGCTGTTTACAGTCCTACTGCGCATGCAGCGAGTCCGAGTCGCATTGGCGGGAACGGAACTCATGCTACAGGTCTCTCCGTTCTCCAGGATCAGGAGCCCTGCTTCAAGCGCACAGTCCATTGGAGCCTGCAGTGTGTCTTTTGGCCCATCCAGCTCCACTACTCTGTCTGCTGTGGGTTTCTGGTCAGCAGTGTCTGTGAATGTGTGGGCGGAGAGACTGTGCTCACTCACGGCCCCCATCTTTGCCTTCCTCGCTCTCGTGTCTTGTGTTGTACTTGGCTTCATCTCATCGCCTGTGAGGTCTGACGGTTGTCTTGCATCGAGCGTCTGATCTGGCTCAACGTTCTGCCGTCGCCGTTCCTCAGGTGACGCGCTGATGAGAGGTGGGCTCAGCCGGGAATGCTGCTCAGCTATTGGGGCAAAAAACACATTAAATACTTAAATACTGCTTTTAACAACAACTACCGAAACACACTGCCTTTATATACCACTATTCAAGACACTGACAGAGCTTTACAATAAAGGGTTGTACAGTCTCACAACCACCACAAGTGTGTAGCACCTGCCAACATTCAACAACAAACTTTGCCTACCTAATTAATATAATACGCTACATCCAATTATAGCCATACATGCTGTATCTGATGTAAGGCTACTGCCATTACGGAAATACTAGCTTTAGCAGGCCCACTTGACAGGTATAAGTTTCATAAGACCGTTACAGAGAAGGCAAGTCAGTCCCACCTAATGCTCTCTTTGCTTCTCTGCTGCTCTTTAGCGAGTTCCGAAGTCTTTTCCGGAGCCTTTCGTTCTCCCTCTGGGTTCGTGAGGTCTTTTCCTGATACTCCGACACAGTGTCTCGCACAAGTTCCAGAACTTCGTTCACAGCTGCCGTCAGCAACCTGGACACTCTTTCGTTTAATCGATCCATTTTGGTCGTCCTGATGCGGAAATAATGAATCGACAGAGAAACACATCGTCAGCAGGCAGATTACAACTCACGAGAATATGGTAATGTACTCATAAATAGCTTGAACTTTATATACTCGGCATGGCTACTAGAGTAACCTACTACAGACTTAACTGATTGGTTATCAGTTTATTTTATAATCAATTACCTTGGATATATTGGGATCCCCTCCATTGTTGTTGGTGGCACAACTCTACCAGAGCGAGATTTCAAAATGTCTTTTTAGCTTTTTTTAGTTCCAGAGTTAGCAGTTGCAAGGGTATATAACAGTATAAAGATTTTTTTTTTCCTAATCACAACGGTCAACTAACTAACAAGTAATGGGAACGATTAAAATAAAGAAAATAAACCAACTGCTCCAGCATTTCGTGTTTGATGGTGCAGCTGTATACGTGCGTCACTTCCCATACACACTTTCATAATAAGAGTCAAGTTAGTATCAAACATTTACTTTTAAATCAATCGTCACTTTCCTAGTGAATAGATGAAATTCTTATAATTGTACCATGATTGATGTATTTATCAATTTGTGGGTTAAAAGGCTGATCAAGTTAAGATTTCACATGCAGTCGGGATGTTCCAAGTACAATATTTATGAGCATGAGTGATGCAGCTGTATGTCTGGTGTTATTTAGGCATAAGCAAGTAACTCCCCCAAGAAGAACCATGTGCCCTTAGTTTTGCTAGAGGAGTGAACCTATTGTAGTGCTGTTATTATAATGTTACTACTAACAGCAATTACAAAGGAGATCAGGAAAAGGGGTGTCTTTGCTATGTTTACTATGATATGGAGCTTTTGTGCATGTAAACAATGAGCAAAACTGCAAACCCCAAAGAGATGAGAAAGTAGATGATAGATGGTGACACCACCTCACCTTGCACTGTCCAACTTTACCCACCCTGTATCCCCAAACTAAGTTTGTTTTTTAAATATAGTGTATGTCTTGTACATGTTATTCCTGTTTGTGTTACATTGTTGTACTGTTTTGTACTTGTCTGTCTGTCAGTTTGTTACACTGTTGCACTTTACACTTTTGATCACCTTGGATACTTGTACTCTCCCATAGGTTTTTGGCTTCACCTCCCCTATGCACACTGGTAGCTGTTATCTTGCAGTTGTCTCACCCTTTTGTGAGTAATCTGAGTCTGTGTGGCTATGTGTATGTATGATATTGTGTACTGTGTTGTGTGGACCCCTTTATTTTCTTTCTGGATAAATAAATTATCTGTCTACTTATCTATCTGTCTACATTTATCCATCAGGTAGAAGCAGTACAACCAAAAGATGAAGGTAACTCGATAGATTTAAATATTTATTAAAATGTGTAACAAACACACCCACACACAAACACACATCAACACACACAAACATTAACTATTTACAAAAACAGTAAACAATGTCATGGTAATTGTGGTCCTATTAACAAAAAAACGCTCGGCTACGAAGCGGGAGAAGCCTTCATGCTTCCTGATGATGTGGATGGAAACCTTAAGATGTAAACAAAGCTGAACTTAAATACACAAATACGTATGCAGTTCATTTAGGAGAAACATCTTCAGAGTACTCGGTCTCCTCTGCGTCACTTCCACTTGTCTCCCTCTCCTCTATGAGCAGCTCCTTTTTGCATTGAAATGTCCACCACAAAGCCAAATATATGTGGCCACAGCGGTGAACTTCCTTTGCACTGCTGCATTGACAGGACCACCTGCCCATTATCTTGTCAAAAGTGACGAGAGTTCTTCCAAACACACTCCACGACTCCTTTCTGCCAGTGTACACAGAAAAGAAAATGTACCTGGCTGAGTATCCATGCTGTTCGTGAAAGATTGGATACACCGTGCAAGCCCCTTCTGCCCTTGCCTCATCATTGGTTTTTGCACACTCCTCCTGTCTTTCGGGAGAGATCAAACCTTTATCAGCCATTGCTAGTATAGCATCTATGATTAAATGTTCAGGCTCTTTATAGGCAGGTGCAAAAGGAACTCTGGCCAGGTGATCGCATTCCACTCCAGGTTTGCCACTTACGTTGGCAAGTTCCATGAAGTCACGGCAGTCCTCTGCTTCGCATCCAATCATTTGTGCTGTTGTTGATTTGCACAGATGTATTAGGAGTCTCTGACCTCTGGCAGTGGCATTTTTGGCAGTGACAAAAATCCCCCTCTGTACATCGACACACAAAATTGGATCAGATGTTACTGCATGGCGCTCCCGTTCATGCCTCCGCATATTTGACGAAGTGGCAAACGTGCTGTCACAATATTGGCATTTGAAATCAGGGGAGGCTTCAGTAACTTCCATAGGAAGATCAGCTTCTTCTACAGGAGGATGTTCTGCAAAAGCATTAAAACAGTATGTATTAAAAGCATTAAAACAGTATGTATTAAAAGCATTAAAAGTGTAAACAGATAGTATTTCAGCGATACTTGAGTGAAGATATGTTGTGATGTTGCTTTTGTTTATTTATTGGTTTTGGTGACAACATGTATATGTGAAAGTAGACCATTTGTTTTTAAATGGAGGTGCGTAGTATGTTTATTGTATTATAATTTGGATTGCGCAGGGGTGGGATTTAATAAGCTAGGCTTCTTCCCACTCCTTTTCAGGTGTGTGTAGGTTAATCATTTTAAATGGCATTTTGTTTCACAATTTTGTTTTGTTTTGCTTTTGTTGACTTGGTTTGTTAAATTGTACTCACAGCATCTGAAATAAATAAATAAATAAAATAAAAAGTATGCGACAAATTATATGCTATAGTCAAAGGTGCTCTAATCAATGTGATGACTAGTGCAAAGGTTTACAACATGTGGTATAACTGATACTATGGACACAATACTTTTTCACACTTACACATGAACAGGCTCTGTCTATTAATTACTAAAAATGTATGTTATTTGAGGAATGTGGGTAAATTTAATTTTCTGAAATAAAGAGAGGATGTACACACCTTGCTTACGACTTCGGTCAGTCGTAACATACCCTGGTAGTAAACAATAAATTGTTAGACTTCCACATACTGATTTTTTAAAATATGTAGTTGTTGAATGAATACAGAGCAAAAATCCACTGCCATGCACTTACCATGATTCTGTAAATGCACCTTGAAATTATTCTGCCTTGCAACCACTTTTTTACATTTTGGGCAGTGCCAGTGGCTTCGTTTGGTGTACCTGACTTCACCGCACAGGCAAGGGATGACAAATTTCTCTGTTGAGAAAAAAAATCAGGTCATTAACATGCTCTCCCCATCCTCCTCCATGACTGAGGTACCCTGAGCATGGTACCGTCCCGCACTGCTCCCCTAGGGCACCGTTGGGGGCTGCCCCCTTGCACGGGTCAGGCATAAATGTAATTTCATAGTGTGCAGTGTGCAGTGTGTGCGTGCTGTGTCACAATGACAACTGGGAGTTGGGTGTTTCCCAGGTGGGCTTTCACAGAAGGCCTACTAACAGCATAACATAACGTGTGAGAGAGCCTGCACATTGGGGCTCCAGGAGAGACAAAGCAGTAGACACCATGGGGGTCCCCGAGAAACTCTGCAGCAGCTTAGATGTGAAGCTCTGCCACAGACCTAATTAACATATCAATACACTTAAGTTTTGTTTCCACCAAGCAGTACAGTACAGTTCGGTTCGGGACCTAACGGTTTGGTACAGATTGTGTTTCCATTGCCAAAGGTAGAGTAGAGTCGTCACAGCAAGGGGCGTGTCTCTAAACCGTACCACAAACTGGTACCCCAACACAAGGGTGCCAGAAAATGGTACGGTTCGGTACATTTATTTAGGTACGCTTCAAAAATTCTTACCATGGAGACACAAACAATTGCGAACCAAACTGTACTGTACTGCTTGGTGGAAACGGGGCTTTAGAGACAACTAGTCTGGCCTGACATAATTGTCCTGAAAGCCAAAGGGTCATCTCACATGGGAATCTTGGCCTCTTAGGTTACTAATCATCATGCTTACAATATGTTGTATCTATTTCTATTTTCGATGCAATTATCTAATCTTTTTTTTAAACATAGGTGATTACAGCCAAGGCAAAGTTGATTCTATTTCATTTTGATATCACCAACTACTAACTCCAACTACACTGCAATGTGATAGCAATTACTTGCTTCCCCTACTGGTCTGCCCAAACAAGTTCAAAGACAAAACAAATTTGACAACAACCTTTTGAACAAGTGTTATGGATTGGAACCCACTACTGTAACTTTAAATAGGCCTATGTGTTTAGTATTTTGAACTATGCATCATACATGTGATTTCAACCCACATGGACTATAATATAGTCAAGTTGCTAAATGAAATTGCAAAAAGGATGCAGACTAGTGTAGAAGTATGGGCTTACCCTTTCCATCTTCCTTGAAGTAGATGGCATATCTCAAATGCTTCTGTCTCATATGACTTTGTGTAGCTGCTGTCTTCTGGCGGCAGTAGATGCAGTCACCACCAGTAGGGAGGTCACTGGGTGTTTCAAAGTCATATTGAATTCCTAAAAGCACAGTTAAGCAATACAATTAAATAATACCACGGTGTTCCCGACAAGGTTTGCTTAACAGTGTTTAATCTGATGCACAAACACATCATAATGTGCACCCAAACATTTTTAACAGCAATGCTACAACAGGGGCCAAAGGTGTGGGTCAGAGCTGATAGTTCTAGTGAAAATAAAAATAGACCTACTAAAGGAATTGTGGTACCAGATCAACTTTACTCCTATTAAACATTCTCTGGTAGAAACCATTTTTAGAACGTGACATTACACAGACAGTCAAGTAAATTATTAAATTACAATTTTTTTTACAATTTTAAATGCTTTAAAACCTATGTCACTAGAACGAGAGATGGTAGGCGGTTGCTGTTAAACATATGCCATAGGACAGTTTGACACCCTTCATGAAATTCAACATTTTTATAGATTGTTTTAGTGTCTTTATAAATTACAATAAATGTGGTCTTACCAGACATATCCACTGACATAGGCCTACTTGATTTAGGATGAATAATATATGATTTGGATAAAGAAGTCTTGGTGTGTGCCAACGACGACTAACAGGCTGGTTTATGGTAAAAGTTCTTGCCGGGTTGTCTTTTACCTGCCGATGTAATGTATGCTCATGCACCACCCGTAGAACCGTACTGATTATATCCATGGTAACCGTTGGCTTGTCAACAATAAAGTTTAGCGCAGATACTTAATCTGTACGTGTCGTGTCGGTGACTGACAAATAAAAAATACATTACAGAGACGTGCTTAGAATGGGGGCAGGAAAAAAAAAATAGCACCATCATAATGCTGCGGTCACTGCTTGGCCCCCTCACTGCAGTTTGCAGCTATACAGTATTTTTGTACGTTTTTCCATGGGATGGTATTGGCTTTAATGGACAGTTGAGAGATGACAGAAAATGAGTGTCAGAAAAAGATAGGGAAGCGTTGGGGAAATAACATAAGCTGGAATTAAACACAATACAAGCACCAATGTTTTCATATCAAACATTTTGTAATAACAGATGATTTCAAATATACAGACTTTTTTTTTTTTTTACAGTAGTGCAAAACAGCAATTAAGAAATGACCACAATTTAAGTGAAGTTTCTATACAACATTTAAGATTTTTGATGTTTGATGTTTTTGATGTTTTCTACTGACCAACTGTGTTTTCCAACACTTTTCATAGTTTCACATTCAACAGCCAACGAGACTCACAAGTGAAGATGTGAGCTATGCATCGGAAGGACCTATATTACAAATATCAAGACATTATATAACCACAACAGAATAAACCACAGTGTTCAAGCTCTCTAAGGGTCCATCTTTTTCTGTGTGTGACCAGTGTTTTTTTTCCCCCCACGACAGATTTGAATGTCAAAAATGATACAATCTAAAACACTGGGGATGGAGTAAAACAAGTCAACATACACAGTCAAAAAGTTCCTCATTATATGGTAAACTTTTTTTTACGGTTGCCATAGCGACGCAGCACACACAGTCACAGGCAGGTCTTTCCCCCAACACCAAACCGACACCACCCCCATTGGTCCATGTCTGACTAGCACTAAGGACGAGGCAAGCCACCAAAACCCACTCTGGCAGGAAGAGCACCAAAGTCAGCTGCTCCTCTGAGCTTTTGACTTCCTGTTTCTGTGTTCCACCAAGGTAGTCAACAGCGGCCATCTTAAAAGAGTCTCACAACTGCTGGGCAAACATACATGATCAAGCTTCTGCCTAAATTAACTGGAACTGGAATTGCGTCTGTGTGAGTGCAAGTGTGTGTGTGAATTGACTCATTACCAGGACCAGATTAGTAAACAGGCTGACCAGGCATAAGGAAGCGAGCCTCACAGGTTGGATTTGGATGCGTTTGTGTGTGTTTGTGTGTGTGTGTGTGTGTGTGCGTGTGTATATGTGTGTGTGTGTAAATGTGTATGTGTGTGTGTGTGTGTGTGTGTGTGTGTGTGTGTGTGCAGCGGTTACTGAATCCTGCCCTGCTGATTATTCTCCATAAAGTGTCTGGTATTCCTGCTTCACTCTGACAGTGACTCAAACAAAGCTAATAAATTTAATAATTTTCCAGAGACTTTGCTTTGTGTTTCGCCCTACAAACCTGCCCATCCTTCATCTATCTTCGTCTCTGGCTCCTGACCAATCATTAGTCTACACTCTTCCTAATTCTGGTTCCTGTTTTTAGCTCCCACCCAATCGCATGCCTTTTCGCTACCACTCCTCCTGGTTCTGGTTTCCTGTTTGTGGCCTGCCCCCTGCCTTAACCAATCAGCTGCCTCCACCCCATCCCATCCCATGCCCCCCATCCCCCTATCGCCCCTCACCCGACGCTCAGATGTCGAAAGCTGTGGATTCTCTGGTGCTTCTTCAGGTGTGTGGACTGGCTGAACATCTTACCCCCTGCCTTAACCAATCACCTGCCTCCACCCCATCCCATGACCCCCACCCCCTATCGCCCTATCGCCCCTCACCCCACGCTCAGGTGTCGAAAGCTGTGTATCCTCTGGTGCTTCTTCAGGTGTGTGGACTGGCTGAACATCTTGCCGCACTGCGTGCATCCGTAGGGCCGCTCACCCGTGTGCACCCGCTTGTGCTTCTGGAGGTTTCCGGCGTGGCTGAAGCGCCGGCCGCAGTGCCCGCAGGTGTACGGCTTCTCACCTGTGTGGCAGCGCTGGTGGATGCGCAGGTTGCCTAGGCGACTGAAGGTCTTGCCGCACAGCAGGCAGCGGTGCTGATGCTCCTCCTCCCCACCCCGGCCCAGGAAGCGCTGCTGGTGCTGATGCTGGTGCTGTTGCTGGGGATGCGGATGATGCTGATGAAGTTGGTGCTGATGCGGGGCCCATGGCTCGCCACCCAGACCCTGAGTCCTCTCAAAGGGGAACGACTCCACAAAGGCGTTGAGTGAGTCAGAGTGGATGTAGTGCACCACGTCTGGGATGTCCTCTGAGGCCGACTGGTGCAGGTCTAGTTGGACCTCACTCTGCTGCTGCAGCTGCTGAGGTGCCGTGCTGGAGTCTGAGTCGTGCTCATACAGCTGGTCCTGGGATACTATTGGCTCCTGGGAGAGGGAATATTCCAGAAGCTCGGGTTCTGCTTTGATGATACTGATGTCTGCTGGTATGTCGGGCTGAGTGGGCGAGGTGTCGTCGGCGGGGTGGGGGTGGGGATGATGGTCCTCCTGTGGGAGCCCGCTGGGGAACAGCACACTGTCCACATGTGTTGAGCTGTCCTGAGTGATCCCAGGTTGTGAATGAGGAGTGGTGTCATGTTCTGCGCATACCTCTGAGACACCTGGCGCAGACTCAGGGCTGTCTGTGAACACCTGCTCAGCGCTGAGGCTGCATTCCACTTTTGAGTCTCTTCGAAGCGGATGATGGCTGTTGAGCACCTCTGCAGAAGACACTTTGGATTCCACCTTTGGCTCTGCCCTGCCCGTGCCCTCAGACAGTCGCGGGTCTTTAGAGACGCATTTGGACTGTTCTGATTGGCTGGTCTGCGTTGACGAACTTGTTCTTGAAGCTCTTGCCACTGTGGAAAGCAAAGATCATTAAAGAAAACAGCCCTAAAATCATGAAAAAAGTTAAGCTTGTAGTTTCACGGCCTGTGTTACAATTATAATATCATAGTAATAACTGTATGCTGTACAGCACTGCTGCAGTAGCTATACCAAAAAAGGGCTGAAGGCCTAGTCATAACAACAGTGAGTTCCGACTCACATTCTCGATCGAACTTCTGTTGTAGCTCCTGGAGTTTTCTCTGAAGCCTCTCGTTCTCTCTTTGCGTCCTGGCCGTCTTCTCCTGGTACTCCGACACGGTATCCTTTACCACCTCCAGAACCTCATGGACGGCTGCGGTCAACAGCTTAGAGACCCGTGCATTCAGCCTTTCGATTTTAGACATTTTCCGACTGCTAATGAAGGGAGCAGCAGCAAAGGGAAACGATAGGCGACAACTGCTCGTTCAAGGTTTAGCCCCAGTGTTTTTTTTGGGGAAAAGCAGCCTACTGGTGGCTCGACTGGTTTTCCAAAACAAAGAACTTTGATTACGTTTCTGATATAAATAACTGACAGTTACCCATTAACGACAGTAAAGGCTGTACTGTTTTTCATTGCGTGTTACAGCGAGACTGAGGAGAGATTCCAGATCCATCTGATGTTGAATGGGGTATGGATACCGCCCAGTCACGTAGCGAAGATAATTATTTTAAACATACCCTTTAGAATATCCAGGACAAGATGTTGACCAAACCGTGAAGATACTATAGGTATAATTTCACCGCTAAACCATTCTTGAGAGATTCGCAGGAGCTCTCACCATTTTCTACTTACTTCCCCTGTAAACAGATATCACTTCCGGGTAGTCAACCTTCTGGAGCATCAAAATAAATGTTTGAATATTTACGCTTTCATTCTATAAAAGCGATAACTTAACTAATAACGTCTAAAATCAGTTTGTTTAATTGTGATTTTAGTGTAAGCCTAGCTTTAAATTCACTTTTCAGCTGATTGAAGTACACTGCCCAAAGCCTACTTCCAAATACATTTGCGTTGCTATGAGGGATCAGAGACAGTAGCCACTGAGCTTCGATTCTGATTTGACCACACGGTGGCATAATTTGACTGTGCAAAATGTAGCTCATCCCTCTTCCTCTGTCAAACACATCAGGCTATGATTTAAACACGGCCATGATTTTTTATAGAAAGCTTTTAAGAGCTTAAAATGTGTCACATAGATTTGCCCTTGATAGATAATAGGCTGTATCAAAGCAGCTACTATTTATTAGGCCTACAGTTTTAACAAATGCTGGTTGATAGGTCTACACAGAAAGAGAAAAAAAATATTGAAGCCTTCAGCAAATGTATGTCATGTTAGGTGTGTATGAATGCATATAATGCAACGCATGTTCTTGCAACATAATGCAATGGATGTGTGTACAGTATTGCTTGTGTGTATGCCTATGTGCATGTCTTTGTAGGCCTGTATAGATATTAAAATGCTAGGACTCATGCTAGGATAAAGACACACATAACACGTCAGGTTGGCAGGACCACACAAAGACTTTTATTGTATATAAAATGAGGTGACATTCATTGCTGTAGTTGCTCCAAACGACCAAAAGCATCCCTCCAACCCAGCCTCATTAAAACAGACTGAAAGGGGAAAAAAAACGGCACAAACCAGGTACTTTATCCCCTCTGGGCTTTTGTTTTTATCGATTACAACCAAAGATGTTCAGGAATTTCCCCAGAAATCGTGTACACAGTCACCAGAAGGACGAAACACCATATAACCTTCCACAGACTGGACTAGCATTACCATAAAACATGCTTGACCATCACAAAGAAAAGCATGCTTGGTTTCAGAGAGGCATAAACTTTGGATTATAGATTAAGAAGTCAGCAAAACACAGTCATTTTTTTATCATAATAACCATAACAAAATATCAATAAAAACAAAAAATAAAAAACAAACACAGAGTTTGCATTCTTAGATCCTTACAGGAAGGGAAATTCATCTTTGAGCTGTGTCAATGAGCATTCCTCAGAACAACATATACAGTATGCAAAGGCAATGGGTTTGCACACACTGCACACAGACGACTCAGCTTCTTGCAGAAAGAGTCCTCTAGCGCAGTGTGGGTAGAGGTCAATCCCGGGTTCAGCAAGTAAAAACCCTGCCTCAAATTTGATACATCCAGCTCTGACACAGATGATCGTAATGAGCACTGAAGACAGGTAGATCAGCTGCTCAGTGAAGTTACCTGTGTTAGAAGGAAAATGTGGCAGGGTTTTTACTTTCTGAACCCGGGATTGACACCTCTGTTGGTACATCATGAAGAGAAACACAGACCCATCAAAAAGACACCTAGCTGCATGCCACGCACGAGGTCAACTCATATAATTCACACAGGCACACACACACTGTAGGCCTAAAGCAACACATGGACACTTGGTTGGCTGCGTAAGGAAAAACATGTCTGTATTGGTTTGTACGTACGTGTCAGCAGAGTTGTATAAAGTAGAAGTAGAAGTACTGTTTTGGATGTAATTACAACACAAGTAGTACGGTACTACGCAGTTGCAACTGCATAATACCATACTACCAGTGTTGTAATTACATCCAAAACAGTACTTCTACTTCTACTTTATACAACTCTGCACACACACCACACACACACACACACACACACACACACACACACAGTACTTCTACTTCTACTTTATACAACTCTGCGTGTCAGTGAGTAAAAATCTGGCGTGCTGCACGTGAGTACTCCAGGTGGCGTTTGGGCCAACCGGTGCTGAATATGAGACGGCACGAGAGCACAGAGCATGCTGGGATTTGTGACAATCACCAGGTAAACATATTGCACTCCTAAGAGATGTTTGTTTTTTTCTTGAGATGCTTTTGTCGCTTTGCTGGACATTTCCTGGGCAGATTGCGCTGTCACTGCAGGAGTTCAGCTGACAACCACTGGACTCTAGACACTGAACAGCTGCTGTTTGTCATATCAGTTTTGTAGCCACATGACGCTATTACACAACAGGTGCGCAGCATGGGATGGGAGAGGGTGGATGTCTGTACTGTATGTTTGTACCAGCATCTTGTGTGCCAACATCAAGTGGATTGCCAACACAAGCGGTGTTTCTCATTGCCAGGCTTTTGTCATTCTTTTCCAGTATGATACACTGATACCATAGCAGCGGGCGAGGCGAACGCATTTCCAAACACGGACAGATATTACAAACACCCACACGTGGAACCTAAGACCACTTGGAATTCCTTGGAAGCATTTTCAAATCAGAAAAAATACCTTGTTATTGCAACAGAACATATTGCAT
>CM059287.1:2473541-2476041 GCA_030347295.1 Setipinna tenuifilis | reverse complement strand
ACACCCATCTCTGTCACTCCAGCACACACACACACACATACCCATCTCTGTCACTCCAGCACACACACACACACACACACACATACACCCATCTCTGGACCCAAACGCCACAGACAGCACCGCAGACAGCCGGCTAAAAATACCCCCAGCCATACCTCCCTACACAAGACAAGATGGCCGCCCCACCCCCATCCCCATCCCCAGCGCAGAGGACCACTGCCCCCCCCCCCCCCCACCCCCCCCCATCCCCAGCGCAGAGGACCACTGCCCCCCCCATCCCAGCGCAGAGGACCACCTGTGGCTGAGCAGTGAGCCCTGCATCATCATACTATAAAAGAATCTTGCATCTCTAAAAGAATGTGCTGCTCAACAATGCAGCATTCTAGAATCCCCAGCTGTGGTCAATGGAGCCCAACGTTCTTTAGAACCTTCGTGCTTTAACATTCCGCTCACACCAGTGCACTCACACCTTCTGACGGGGGAGACTGTAGACATCCTGCATTCTTTTTAAATAGACAACCAGCACCATGTCTTACCATTGTAGCATACCGCAACAACATACACCGCAAATGCCTTTCTTTCTGCTGTCTTTTTGGTGTCTTCTTCCTGTCTATGTTGTACTTTAAGAGTTTTATAAATAATTCATTTATGGTAAAAATTCTCCCTTGCCTTAAATCTTTAAAACTGACCATCTTAAGCGATCATTACCTACCCCTGTGTGCCCCTACACACATGATGATTGCTAGGCTTGGGCTGTGTGTGTGTGTGTGTGTCTGTGTGTGTGTGTGTGTGTGTGTGTGTGTGTGTGTGTGTGTGTGTGTGTGTGTGTGTGTGTGTGTGTGTGTGTGTGTATGTGTATGTGGGCTTGCTCTGGCGTTGTACAGAGGTCTGCTGCTGGGAGACACTGACCAAGACAGGCATTTGTGGATTTCAAAATGAAAAAGCCACAGTGACCATAGCCTGCAGTCTGCATCAAAGGAATACATGTGTGCAATGTGCAATGTACAATCAGTGTGTGTGTGTGTGTGTGTGTGTGTGATGTACCTCACACCTCTTGAACACAATGCTTCCCATCACTATGCGCCAGAGGGGCACTGAAACCACAAACACACAGACAGGAATAGATATGCGAGAGAGAGAGAGGGAGGGGGAGAGAGAGAGAGAGAGAGAGAGAGAGATGGAGGGAGGTGGAGAGAGGGGGAGAGAGAGAGAGAGAGAGAGAGAGAGACAGAAAGAGATGGGGAGAGAGAGATTGGGAGAGAGAAATTAGGGGAAAAAGTAAAAAGAAACCACAAGAAAGGGAAAGAGAGAGAAGTTGATGTAAAGAAGGAAAGAAAAGATAGTAGAAGAGAAGAGAGTGATGGTGCTAAGGATGGCTGACTGCGAAGAAGAGAGGAAGAGAGGGAAGAGAGGGAACAGTAGGGGAGTAAACAACAGGAAATGAAGGCAATGTCACAGACACCATGAAGGGTGAGTCATTTGAGTCTACAGGCGATGCTCTATGTATGGACATTCATGTGTGTGTGTGCGTGTGTGTGTGTGTGTGTGTGTGTGTGTGGTGCGTGTGTGTGAGCGTGTGTGTGTGTGTGTGTGTGTGTGAGTGTGTGTGTGTGTGTGTTTGTGTGTGTGTGTGCATATGCTCCTTGTGTGTGTGTGTGTGTGTGTGTGTGTGTGTGTGTGTGTGTGTGTGTGTGTGTGGTGTGCGTGCGTGTGTGTGTGTGTGTGTGCCTGTGTGTGTACGACTGTAGAGGGATGTGTATGTGTGTATTTTAAACACACTAGTTATCTCATGCATGTGCATATGGTGCATGTGTGTCTATGTATGAATGTGCATGCCTGGGTGTATGTGTGCCTATGTGTGTGTGTCTGTATGTGTGTGTGTGTGTGTGTGTGTGTGTATTTTAAACACAGTGGTCTATCTCCTTATTCTAACAAGCTCTGCAGGCGACATTACACTCTGTCTCTCCCCCAGACAGCAGCCCTTGTGGGGGTGGGTGGGGGTTGAGGGGGGTATGTGGTAATGGGTGTATTTGAAGAAGGCGGGGGTGGCCCCGATCTGGCCCTCATTCGGCCCACATGCGGCCCTGAGTCGCTCCATAACCGCCTGGCATGCAAGCCTGGCCTTGTTAAGAGCTAGTCTGGCCTCATTAAGAGCAAGGTTGTGTGTGTGTGTGTGTGTGTGTGTGTGTGTGTGTGTGTGTAACCATGCCATTCTGGCCTTATTAAGTGCTGGGTTGTGTGTGTGTGTGTGTGTCTATGTATGTGTGTGTGTGTGTGTGTGTGTGTGTGTAACCATGCCATTCCGGCCTTGTTAAGTGCTGGGTTGAGAAACTGACTGGAGAGCCACCCGGCAAGTGTACGTGTGTGTGTGTGTGTGTGTGTGTGTGTGTGGGCCTGATGCACGATTCAAACGTGCTAAACATAGCCACCGCCCGCTGCGTATCCCCCAAACCGCTCCTCTGTGTCTCCGGTATCCCCCCCATCTGAACGCCTATCTATC
>CM059287.1:2443541-2453541 GCA_030347295.1 Setipinna tenuifilis | reverse complement strand
GGAGGAGAGAAGCAGAGGAAGAGAGAGGACGAGTGGTAGATTAAAGGAGAGGGGGTGAGAGAGACAAAGGCAGAGAGTGAGAGAGTGATAGAGAAAAAAGGGAGGGAGGAAGAGAGGGAGGAGAGGATTGAGGGAGAAAAGACAGTGATAGAAAGAGAGAGGTAGGGAGGGAGAGAAAGAAAGAGAAAGCGAGAGACAAAGGGAGAAAGAGGGAGAAGAGGAATGAAGGAGGAAGAGAGAGAGGGAGGAAAGGAGTGAGGTGGAGCGAGAGGAAGGAAGAGAGAGGGGGAGAAGAGAAGTGAGGAGGGAGTGAGGAAGGGAAAGACGGAGGAAAGGATTAAGGAGGGAGTGAGACAGGAGAGGAGTGAGGAGGGAGAGAGGGAGAGAGAGACACAGAGAGAGAGAGAGAGACAGAGAGAGGGAGGACAGGAGTGAGGCAGGTGAGGAGGAGAGGGAGGAGAGGAGTGAGTAAGGGAGAGAGGGGGAGGGAGGAGAGGAGTGAGGGAGTGAGAGAGAGAGAGGGAGGGAGAGAGGTAGGGAGGAGAGGAGAGGAGTGAGTAAGAGAGGGAGGGAGGGAGGAGAGGAGTGAGGGAGAGACAGAGAGAGAGAGGGAGAGAGGGAGGGAGGAGAGGAGTGAGGGAGAGACAGAGAGAGAGAGGGAGGGAGGAGAGGAGTGAGGGCAGGAGAGGAGGAGAGGAGTGAGGGAGTGAGGGAGGAGAGGAGTGAGTAAGGGAGAGTGTAAGGGAGAGAGGGAGAGAGGGAGGGAGGGAGGAGAGGAGAGAGGGAGAGAAAGAGGGAGAAGAGGAGTGAGGGGGAGAGGGAGGAGAGGAGTGAGGGAGGAGAGGGGGAGAGGAGTGAGGGATAGAGAGGGAGGGAGGAGAGGAGTGAGGGGGAGGGAGTGAGGGAGGAGAGGAGTGAGGGAGGTAGAGAAAGAGGGAGGGAGGAGAGGAGTGAGGGAGGAGAGGAGTGAGGAGAGGAGGAGAGAGGGAGGGAAGGAAAGAGAGGAGTGAGGGAGGAGAGGAGAGAGGGGGAGAGGGAAGAGAGGAGTGAGGGAGAGACAGAGAGAGAGGGAGGAGACGATTGAGGGAGGAGAGGAGTGAGGGAGGTAGAGAAAGAGGGAGGGAGGAGAGGAGAGAGGGAGGAGAGGAGTGAGGGGGACAGGTCATAAAAGCGATGAGTCCTGATGAGATTGACCCATCAAACAGCATGTGTGACAAGTCCAGCTCTGCAGGCCACGCTCAGAACGTGTGTGTGTGTGTGTGTGTGTGTGTGTGTGTGTGTGTGTCTGCGTCATCTCACAGGGTGTGTGTGAAGCGTCTAGTGCAGTAGAATAGAGGTAGAGGTGCTTGTAGTTAGTGCATGCTGCATGTCGCTTTCTGCTTGCAACTTTCTGCTTTCAGCTACCGCCGCTGGCTAGCCTCTTCGGGGGTGAAAAGAGGAGCCGAGTGCGTAAGTCTCCTCCTGCCAGTACATAGCCTCTCCACCGCCAAGACCTCTGCGGTGCCTCCTTGCGGCCACACACGGTAACTGGGTACTTTGCAGTCCCAGGCTAAACTGCAGGGGATCTCGGAGCAGCAGTGGGCCCCAGAGACGCGGTGTGCAGGCCCACCACTCGTGGATACGCCCTGGCACCCGTCAACCACTGCCCCAGCTATGGGCAAATAGCTCCACTGCCTTGTGGGTAAGCCTATTGAGGTAAGGCTAAGGGAGCACACCCCTACAGAAAAGCAATGCGCTGGTGGTGCGCAAAGGCGGGCCTAAACAGAGCTAGGACCCGGCAGCCTCCTGCAATCGTGATGAGGGACTGGTCGTCTTGGGCCCACCCATGCCATCAGGCTTACCTCATCATGGTGAAGACAGTGCAATTGGAGACAGCGCACCTCCAGTGGCACTTTAAAAATCTCCTCGCGCAGGTATCCACCCCTGACCATGGTGAGTATTACCTGGACCTACATCTGGTTGAAGTCTGGCGGCGATGGGGTCTCTGGCAACGGGAGCAGGTACGGATGGACTGGAAGCTCTTAGTCAGAGCCCTGCACGTCAGCGGCACAGGGTATTGGTCGCTGACAGCTGGGGCTGAGTGGCAGCTGTCCTCGGCAGACCCCTGTGTGACTGAGCAGCCCTTTTTAGGGACCCCACTGCTCACCTCACTCCGAGGAGGGGCCTAGAAAAGGTGGCCCAAAAAAATGCCACTCAACTTACACCTGGGCAGGTTACCGCGCCTGTCGGGTCATTCCACTACTGCGGTCGAAACAGAAAAAACAAATCTTGCAACCTAAGACTGGCAACATGGAACATAAGGACCCTCCTGGACCTCCATGGCAGCACTGAAAGACCCCACAGAAGAACAGCGCTGGTCGCGGCCGAGCTGAGTCGCTATAACATTGACATCGCGGCTTTGAGTGAAACCAGGCTACTGGATGAAGGGTCACTAACAGAGGAGGGGATGGGCTACACCTTTTTCTGGAAAGGCTACCCCCCCGGAGGACAACATCTGCATGGGGTGGGATTTGCTGTTAAAAACACACTGCTGCCACGACTCACCGAAACACCTGTGGGCATCAGTGAAAGACTGATGACCCTCCGTATCCCCCTGGTGAGGAAGCGCTTTGCCACACTCCTGAGCGCATATGCTCCAACCCTGCCCTCCAATAGTGAGGTAAAAGATTCCTTCTACCAGTCACTAGATGAGGCTCTCCGCAGGACCCCCAGGAGTGACAAGATCATCCTCCTTGGGGACTTCAATGCCCGAGTGGGCCAGAACAGTGGGATATGGGACAGAGTTCTTGGCAAGCATGGGATTGGTCAGGCTAACTCTAATGGTATGAGGCTACTTGCCCTCTGCTCTGAGCACAACCTGACCATAACCAACACCATCTTCCAGCAAAAAAAACAAATATAAAACATCATGGATGCATCCACGCTCCAAACACTGGCACCTGATAGACTATGTTATAGTGAGGCGCTGCGACACCAGTGACGTGGTAATAACCCGTGCCATGAGAGGCGCAGAGTGCTGGACAGACCACCGCATGATAATGTCCAAAGTCCACCTAAAAGTGCGCCCCCCCTTGCGGAAACATGGGCCAAAAGGGAGACGGTTTGACTGTGCTCGTCTGGAAAACACCCAAGAGCGAGACGAGTATCGGTGCTCCCTGGCTGGAAAACTAAGGGAGATAGAAGTCTGCCTGAGTGTTGACCATCCTCTAGACGAGCAGTGGACAGCCATCAGCTCAGCCCTCCATGAAGCAGCAGCCCAGACAATTGGCTTTAAGAACAGAAATCATCAAGACTGGTTTGACAACAACTCTGATACTATACGTAGTCTTCTAAACAACATGCACAAGGCACACCAGGCAACCCTAAGAAACCCTTCATCCAATACCGCGAGACAACTATGGCAGAAAAATCGGCAGAATGTGCAGAGGACTCTGCGGACCATACAGAATGAGTGGTGGACAGCAAAGGCACAGGAAATCCAGTCTTTCGCTGATAGAAATGATATGCATAATTTCTATAATGCAGTCAAATCTATCTATGGCCCAACTACCCACAGCATCACTCCACTGAAAACAGCTGATGGTCTCAAAATACTAAAAGACCAGAATAGTATCCTTGAAAGGTGGGCTGAACACTTCAACACCCTACTAAATCAGGATGCGCATGTAGACCGAACCATTCTGAATGAACTGCCTGAACACCCGCAAATCAGCGACCTCAATCAGCCTCCAACATTTCAGGAAGTTCTGTCAGCTGTCCGCTCTCTGAAAAACAACAAGTCCCCTGGCACTGACAAAATCCCAGCAGAACTACTGAAGCAGGGGGGTTACCTCTGCACAAGAGCACTCCACCAACACATTTTAAAGGTCTGGGCAGATGAGAACATCCCACAGCAATGGAGAGATGCCAGTATTGTCACTATTTATAAGAACAAGGGTGACAAGGCCACCTGTGGAAATTACAGGGGCATTTCTCTCCTCGCTGTGGCTGGCAAGGTCCTGGCCAAGGTGATGCTCAAGAGGCTGATCAGTAACATCACAGAGCCAATACTACCCGAGTCTCAGTGTGGCTTTAGAAAGAACAGGAGCACAGTCGACATGGTCTTTACAGCCCGGCAACTTCAGGAAAAGTGCAGGGAACAACACAGGGATATGTTTATGGCTTTTGTCGACCTCTCCAAAGCTTTTGACACTGTACAGAGAGACCTACTATGGGACATTCTTCTCCGGTTTGGATGTCCCAACAAGTTTGTTAAGCTGCTGCGTGGATTCCATGATGGGATGACCTCCAGGGTGACAGTAAGAGGACAAGAGTCTACCCCCTTCCCTGTGCGAACAGGGGTAAGGCAGGGGTGTGTACTAGCACCTGCACTCTTTAACATCTTTCTTCTATCTGTCACCCGGCTTCTCCACAAGGAGATCGAGAACAACAGCGGGGTTATGATAGACTACAGGCTGGATGGAAACCTCTTTAACATCAGGAGGCTGCAAGCAACCACCAAGCTCCATAAGATGAGAATCCTTGAGCTGCAGTATGCAGATGACTGTGCTCTTGTATCTCAAACCCCAGAGGACCTCCAGACTGTCCTTGACGCAGCAGTGAAGGCCTACAGCAGGCTTGGGCTGACCATCAACACTGCCAAAACCGAGGTAGTCTGTCAATGGAGTACCAGCACCCCATCTACACCACCTGTCTTCACTCTGTCTGGCAAACAACTGTCTGTAGTTCCATCATTCAGATACCTGGGCAGTATTCTCTCTGATGACAACAGCATTGACAACGAGGTCCAAAACCGAATCCACCAAGCGTCAGCTGCCTTTGGGAGACTCAGGCGCCGGGTCTTTCAGAACAAGAATTTACATCTCCACACCAAGGTCTGTGTCTACCAAGCTCTCTGCATCACCACCCTCCTCTACAGTTGTGAAACCTGGGTCACCTACAGCCGGCACATCAAAGCCATGGAACACTTCCATATACGCTGCCTTCAGCGTATCTTGGGGGTTACCTGGCGGGACCGAGTACCTCACACAGTGATACTCAGTAAAACAGGCTGTAGGAGCATTGAGGCAACCATCACCCAACACCAACTGCGATGGCTGGGGCATGTCATAAGAATGCCCTATAACCGGCTGCCTCGCAAAATCCTGTATGGCCAACTAAGCCAGGGCCAGCGCTCTGCTGGAGGGCAAAAGAAGCGCTACAAAGACCAGCTGAAAGCAGCGTTAAAGAAATGCCACATGAAGCCTGGGGACCTCGAACACATCGCTGCTGACCGCAACACCTGGAGGCAGCTGTGCTCAGAAGGGACAGAAGCACTGGAAGAGGAAAGGACAGCTAGAAGAGAACAGAGGAGGCTGAGGAGGAGAGATGCATCCATTGCTGCCAGTAACTCCACCACCACATTCACATGTCCTACCTGCAACAGGACCTGTGGGTCCAGGATAGGACTATACAGTCACCAAAAAACTCACCACTGAAGGGCAGAAGTGGACGTCATCATCGGACTCGATGGACAACCACAAGCAAGCAAGTGTCTGCGTGCGTGTGTGTGTGTGTGTGTATGTGTGTGTGTCTGCGTGTGTGTGTGTGTGTCTGCGTGTGTCTGCGTGTATGTGTGTGTGTGTGTATGTGTGTGTGTGTGTATGTGTGTGTGTGTCTGCGTGTGTATGTGTGTGTGTGTCTGGGTGTGTGCGCGCATGTATGTGTGCGTGTGTGCAAGCGCATGTATGTGTGTGTGTGTGTGTGTGTATGTGTGTATGCATCTATGTGTGTGTGTGTGTGTGTGTGTGTGTCTGAGGGCAAACATCATTGTCTGAGAGTATGTTCCATCAAAGCACTGCTTTCAGAACAGCAGACAATGGTGTCTGACAAAGAGCCAGATCGGGGCCTCATCTGAGCCGCATCAGGGCCAGATGCAGAGGTGGGGGGGGGGGGGGGGGGGGGCAGACGCAGGGGGGTGGGGGGATGGTGGTGATTTTGTTATGGGGGGTGGGGGTGGGGGTGTTGGGGGGTGTGTGTAAGGATTGTACCAGACGGATCGATGCAAACCCACCTCACTGAATCACAAAGCACAGATCAACTGGCCAATGCAACAGGCCACACACACACACACACACACACACACACACACACACTCAGACAGCAAATGGGCACACACACACACACGTCTCTGCGCGTGCGCTCATGCCAGTCCAGTGTTATCTGTGGTCATGTGGAAATAAAAGGCCGTGACACAGTCAGCCCTGTGTGTGTGTGTGTGTGTGTGTGTGTGTGTGTGTGCGTGTGTGTGTGTGTGTGTGTGTTTGTGTGTGTGTGTGTGTGTGTGTGTGTCTGTGTGTGTGTGTCCCTGCGTGCTTTTGTGAGACACTAACAGCCAATCAGATCAATCATCTCCCCACAGGCCTTTCATCCTCCACCATGACCAACAGAAACAACACACACACACTCACACACACTCACACACACACACACACACACACACACACACACACACACACACACACACACACACACACACCTATACAGGCCTTTCATCCTCCACCATGACCAACAGAAACCACAAGGACATTTTCAACACCAGCCTACCTTTTGACAGACGCCAGTCACATACACATACACACACACACACACACACACACACACACACAAACATGTACGCACACACAACTGTTACCTTACATACAGACACACTAAAACAAACAGGTATACACACACCCACACACACACACACACACATACATTTAGATGAAATAAGGCAGTCACCCTCACACACACACACACACACACACACACGAACACACACATACACACACATACACACACACACACACGCACACACACACACACGCACACACACACACACACACACACACACATCGTTACCTTGGCCCGGATGACAGTGCAGTGAAGAGAGCTGGATTCCACCTCATAGCGCAGATCGAACTCCAGAGTTCCCAGAGACGCTAAAAACAGGCAAACGACCCATGATGATAAATCACACACACACACACACACACACACACACACACACACACACGGCATACATATACACACACACGCCATACACATACACTTTACACACATGAACCAACTCACACACAGATACACCAAGTCACACACACGCCTACTAATCCACACACACACACATAAATCACACACACACACACACACACACACATACACATAAATCACACCGTGACCAATCAATCTATTGATCTATTGATCAGCTCATCAATCGACCCATTCCTGGAAGATGCCAACCAAAGGTAGCCTGTTGCTCATGTTTATGGTTGTCAATAGTCAATTTGCTGTTTGCTAAGAAAAGCTCTTAAATTTCCTTTTGTTCTCTCGGCTAAGTACCACTAGCGTTAGCAAAGGTCGTGACCTTTAGGTCCTCGCTGTAAGTTTGACTTGTGCTTCTTTTGAATGTGAGCAGTGTTTCATGACACAAACATAACTACAACACACTGTGTGTGTGTGGGTTAGTAGACGTGTGTGTGAGTTGGTGTGTCTGTGTCTGAGTTGGTTCACGTGTGTAAGGTGTATGTGTATGGTCTGTGTGTGTATGTGTATGGCGTGTGTGTGTGTGTGTGTGTGTGTATGTGTGTGTGGATTAGTAGGCGTGTATGTGAGTTGGTGTGTGTGTGTGTGTGTGTGTGTGTGTGTTTAATGACACAAACATAACTACAACACACTATAACATGTGTATCTACAACATACTATAGCATGTTTAAAACATATCCTATTTCATTCTTAATCTTGAATCAGATTCATAAATTATGTTATCTACTCTCTGAGGGACACTGATAGTTGTTCATTAATGCTTATAAGCTGTTATAAATGGTAGTTAGAGTGGTCAGGCATTAGTAATACTACTTTAATATGTTGTACTACTTGAGTGGTGGCCATAGTGTTGCACTGTGAACACACACACACACACACACACACACACACACACACACACACACACAGAGGCAGTATGGGTGGGCCCAGGCTAACACACACACACACACACACACACACACACACACACACACACACACACATACACACACACACACACACACACACAGGCAGGTGTGTGCGCTCCTCGTGACTCACTGTTGTCATCGCTGTCACCGCTGTCGATCTCCACAGACGTGTCCATGCTACTCATCATGGACAGCGTCCCTCCCCCTCCTCCCGTTGCCCCCGGCGACAGCAGCCCCCCGCCCCCCGCCAGGGCCCCGCCGCTGCCCCCCGCCGATGGACAGGCCGCCTGGCCGGGCGACAGCGAATCAGAGACGGAGGAGGTGGGCGAGAGGCGGGGGAAGTAGGCGGAGATCTGTCTGATTGGTCGGATGGGGCCTGGGCAGACGTCTATGGCCATGTGCTCCTGGATGGAGATGCCCATACGCTTCCCCTTACGCACCGTCATACCGCTACACCTGGGGGGGGGGGGGGGGGGGGGAGAGAGGAACTAATTAATACCCCATATGCATTGTTGACAGAGAGAGAGGGGGAGAGAGGGAGAGAGGGGAGAGGGAGAGGAGGGGAGAGAGAGAGGGAGAGGAGGGGAGAGAGAGAGGGAGAGGAGGGGAGAGAGAGGGAGAGATGAGTAGAGAGAGAGGGACTAGTTAATACCCCATATGCATTGTTGACAGAGAGAGAGGGAGAGGGAGAGGAGGGGAGAGGGGGGGGCTGGGCAGACGTTTATGGCCATGTGCTCCTGGATGGAGATGCCCATACGCTTCCCCTTACGCACCGTCATACCGCTACACCTGGGGGGGGGGGGGGGGAGATGAGATGAGTAGAGAGAGAGAGAGGGGGGGGGGGGAGAAAGGGAGAGAGGGAAAGGGGAGAGAGAGAGAGGGGGAGAGAGGGGGAGAAAGGGAGAGAGGGAAAGAGAGGGGGGGGAGAAAGGGAGAGAGGGAAAGGGGGGAGACAGAGAGAGAGGGAGAGAGGGGGAGAAAGGGAGAGGGGGAGAGAGAGAGGGAGAGAGGGATATAGATGAGTAGAGAGAGAGAGAGAGGGAGAGGGAGATGAGTAGAGAGAGAGTAGGGAGAGAGGTTGGGAGAGAAAGAGGGAGGGAGAGGAGGGGAGAGAGAGGGGGAGAGAGAGAAAGAAAGAGAGAGAGAGAGAGAGACAGAGAGAGAGAGAGAGGGAGAGGGAGGGAGAGGGTGGACAAACAGTGGACTTAGCAGCTCAGTACGTACATGTCTGTCACACAGTAGGAACAGAAAGCACAAATATAAAATATAAAGGGACAAAGAGCAGATAGTCTCATCTCCCCTTCATCATCTTAAAGCCTGGTCACTCCATCTAAATTACTGTTTTCACTAACCTATGTATTGCTTATAAATACTTTGACAACACAAGTGCTCTTGTCATGTCAATAAATTAATTTGAATTTGAATTAGAGAGAGACAGAGAGGGAGAGACAGTCGGAGCGAGGGAGGGAGAGAGAGAGACAGAAAGAGAGAGAGAGAGAGGTTTAAGACTGTTATAAAAAGGATTGTCATATGCTCTCACAACATCAACATACTTTAACATGCCTGACAACACCCTGCGTCAAAACATCACCCACACACACACAACAAAAAGAAAGGAAGTTAAGTGTGCGAGAGAACAAAAAGCATTGTAGCGAGACTGACAGAGAAAGAGAGAGAGAGAGAGAGAGGGAGAGAGAGTGAGAGAGAGAGAGAGAGAGAGAAAGAGAACGATGCATAAAATGTGGGGGGATAGAAAAACACAGTCAGAAAAAAAGAGAGAGACAGAAAGATGATCAGGATGAGGAAAACAGAAGACAAAGAGAGGGGAGGAGTAGGAAGAGGAGAAAGGGAAAGAGGAAAAGTTTTAAATTCATATTTTAGCGAAGAGTAAATTGGAAAGTGTGAAACCCCACAGAGTAATTGCGTGAGACGGAAAACTATGATCCCAAAAGCCAAGATGCACACAGCACCTCCTGTTGTGATAAGGCCACACACACACACACACACACACACACACGAACACACGCACA
>CM059287.1:2428541-2431041 GCA_030347295.1 Setipinna tenuifilis | reverse complement strand
TGTGTGTGTGTATGTGTGTGTGTGCCTGCCAAGTGTGGGTCAGGAAAGGGTTTGGGCACAGAGCAGTAACCTGTAGTTACATTGTAACAGGAGTTAATAGGAATTCCCCATTATACAAATACAAATGTGTGTGTGTGTGTGTGTGTGTGTGTCTTTGTGTGTGTGTGTGTGTGTGTGTGTGTGTGTGTGTATGTGTGTGTGCGTGTGTGTGTATGTCTGCGTATGTGTGTGTGTGTGTGTGTGTATGTTTGCGTATTTGTGTGTGTGTGTGTGTGCACTGCAGGTGAAAGCCTAGTTACAGTGTACGCATGACAAAGTGTACCACTGCATAAGAACCATCGAGCACGACAACAAGCAGGAAGCACTGAGAGAAGACATTACACTGAAACAGACAGAAAGACGCGGAAAGAGAGAAAAAGAGAGAGAGAGTAAGAGGATGAATGAAGATATGGAGGGAAATGACAAAAAAGAGAAATAATTGAAGAAGAGAAATGATTTCAGACTAGTTGTTTATCCAGAGAACAAACACACAAACACACTCAATTTTACACACAATTTAACCTGATGACACTCAGAACACAAACATCAGCGGAGGAGGAGGAATGAGGGATGGCAGAGAGGAAGAGGGAGAGATAGATAGATAGATAAAGAGAAAAAAGGAGAGAAAGAGAGAGGGATAGATAAAGAGAGAAAAAGGAGAGAGAAAGAGAGAGGGATAGATAGATAAAGAGAAAAAAGGAGAGAAAGAGAGAGGGATAGATAAAGAGAGAAAAAATATGAGAGAAAGAGAGAGGGATATATACATAGGGAAAAAAAGGGGAGGGAAAGACAGAGGGATAGATAAATAAAAAGATAACAGAGAGAAAGAGAGAGGGATAGATAGATAAAAAGATAACAGAGGGAAAGAGAGAGGGACAGATAGATAAAAAGATAACAGAGGGAAAGAGGGATACATATATAAAAAGCTAAAAGAGGGAAAGAGGGATACATATATAGAGTGCCAGAGGTGAGTGAGGCTGACAGACGGAGAGACGGGAAGATGAGAGCTCCCATGCTGCATTAGGAGAGCTGATTAGAGTGACAGCACAGGGTGATAAGACGGAGAGATAGAGAGAGGGAGAGAGAGAAAGAGAGAGACAAAAAGAGAGAGGCAGAGAGAGACACAGACACAGAGAGAGACACACACACACAGAAACAGAGAAACAGAGACAGACACAGGGAGAGAGAAAAAGAGAGAGAGAGAGAGACAGTGAGAGAGAGCGAGAGAGTGAGTGAGAGAGAGAGAGAGAGAGAGAGAGAGAGAGAGAGAGAGAGTGAGACAAAAAAGAGACTGATGAGGAGGTGTCTTACCTGTGTTGTGACTCCAGGGGTGACAGTCGTCATACAGCACTGAGAGTCCAGAGACCCCCCAGCCTAGTCCAGCTCGATCCCAGAGATCCCCCAGTCAAGCCCCACTAGATCCCAGAGATCCCCCAGCCAAGACCCACTAGATCCCAGAGATACCCCAGCCAAGACCCACTAGATCCCAGAGATCCCCCAGCCAAGACCCACTAGATCCCAGAGATCCCCCAGCCAAGCCCCACTAGATCCCAAAAAGCCCCCAGCCAAGCCCCACTAGATCCCAGAGATCGTCCAGTCCAATCCAGTCCAGTCCAGTCCAGGTAGACTCACTAGATCCCAGAGTTCTTGAGCCCAGAGCTCATCCTAGTAGAGATACCCCAGTAGCTCCAGTACCCCCAGTAGCGATGCCCCAGCTCAGCCCAGTAGCGATGCCCCAGTACCCCCAGTAGAGATTCCCAGTACCCCCAGTAGCGATGCCCCAGTAGAGATGCCCCAGTACCCCAGTAGAGATGCCCTGGTACCCCGAGTGTAGATGCCTCAGTAGCCCGAGTAGCGATGTCCAAGTCAAGTCCAGCTGCAGCGAGAGCCCAGCACACACTAACAGGTGGTGGAGAGCACAGAACTAGCAGAGAGGGAGACACAGCAGAGAGAGAGGGATGAAGAGAGCAGAGAGAGAGAGGGGGATGAAGAGAGCAGAGAGAGAGAGAGAGAGGGATGAGGGGAGCCGAGAGAGAGGGATGAAAAGGCTGGAGAGAGAGGGAGACAGAGCAGAGAGAGGAAAACAGAGCAGAGAGAGGGGGATAAAGAGAGCGGAGGGAGCAGAGATACAGTGGTAAAGGGAGGAAAAGAGAGAAAGAGGGAGAGAGGCAGAGAGAAAGAGAAAGAGGGATAGGGATAGAGGGACAGAGTGGGATGGAGAGAGAGGCAGGGATGGAGGGGACAGAGAGGGAGAGAGAAAAGAAATAGAGTGATAAATGAGGGAAAGAGAGAAGGGGTGATGGAGGGACAAGGACAAGGGAAAAGAAGAGAGAAAGAGAGTGAGTGCAGAAAGGGAGAGAAAGAGTGAGTGAATGACCGTGCAGAGACAATATGATAGAAGTAAAGAGAGAAAGAGAGAGGAAGCGAGAGACAGACAGAAAGAGAGTAAGAGATGAAGCAA
>CM059287.1:2413541-2416041 GCA_030347295.1 Setipinna tenuifilis | reverse complement strand
CCCATCTCTCTCTCTCTCTCTCTCTCTCTCGCTCTCTCCCTCGCTCTCTCTCTCTCTCTCTGCAGTTCCGCATCTCTTCAGCACTACAAAGCGGGCATGTTGCTCAGTGGAGTGGGAGATGCCTTAGGGTACCGCAACCAGCTCTGGGAATACAATGAGTCTGGTCCAGCCATCCATAAAGTCAGTGGCACACACACACACACACACACACACACACACACACACGCACACACACACACACACCAGACAGCCAGTTGAGCATCTCTGATGTCTAAAATATACCACCCACATACTGACACTGTCTCACTCTAAAGTAGACACATCCCTCCACACAGGGGTTAAATTGGGATTGGTTATGTGGGGGGGCTCTGCCTCGTACCCGCCCCTGCCCCCGCCGCCCTGCCCCAATATACTTTTTGGAAAATAACCCTCTAATTTGATAACCATGTCATATTGCACATTAAATGTGATGTAGGTGTATGATATACACCTTACCTATGTGTTGTAGGCCTATGTGTGTCTTGTAATGTCCCTTTACACATTATGGCAGTTTGAACAGTGGCGGCTGGTGGGGAAAAAAATTGGTGGGGCACAATGGTAGACATCTTGAGCATATGTGTTCTACCCCTAGTGGGGGGTCTGGGGGTCCTCCCCCATAAATTTTTGGATTACTTAGATGCAATTTCCTGCATTCTAGTGCATTTTGGGTAGGCTGTTTCACATATCAAATGGAAAATCCATTCTGATTCAGCTTACTTTGTCAGTTGCATCACCTTGATAAATACTTGTAAAATGACAATTGCAAAGTGATACTAAGGATTAGGCCACTTTAGAATAAAATGCTGGGGAAGAATTACTCACTGTACACCCAGTCAGCCAGTCCCTGCGATCGTAGCCTACACATTGCACTTGAAGCTCCTGCTGTAAGTCCTGCCACGATCAGCTGGGTTTTGGTGGATATTAATTTCAGAATGGTCAGGTCCAAGGTCTTTCACCCTCTGTTTCTCTTCAACCGAACGGCGAATGAATGGATACTGCTTCAATGAATAAAAGTGAATTTGACTGTATCGACAGTTAATTAAGGCGAGAGCACAAGACGTGTTTTGTTTATGTTTGCCAAAGGTAGCTCATTTGAGGCAACGTTAGGCTCAGTAGCTAACTTTAACTGATCTTTACTACTTAAAGATACTTAACTTTAATCTCCCCCTTCCCCCTGGCTAATTTCTACAACTGAGTCTTCTGCCATTAGCTAATGTAGGCTAGTTCCAGCATTGACAACGAGCTAAACAATGACAGTTTGGATCATCTTTTTGTGAAACTGAAACAGTACAAATAAAGATAGAATTACATTTTTTTTTCTTATTAAAGCAAACACAGCTCATGAATTAACACTTTAGAATTAAATAAAATCATAACGTACAGATTGTCCTCGTAGTTCAACGACTCTGTCCTAGTCAAGCCAAGCACGTAGCGCAGAAAGTTATCATTATATGGAAACGGGCTGAAAAAGGCTGCTACGACATCCTCCCTCCGAGTTTCTCTGCCGCGCGTTGCCAGAGCTGCGCTGTGTGCCTGGTGCATACGCAGGTAAAAAGGGGAGACGGCGTAGGCCTACGGGGGAAGTTATAAACAATTCACAACGCTGAAATAAAAGCCCCAAAACCTGCAAACCATGTCTTCTGATTTTTTTAAAAGCGAGCTCACAAAAAAGAAACCCCACAGTCCCTTATAAAAAGCGGAACTGGCAACCCAACCCACGCAGCGTTCCGGAAACCAGAATCTCTTATCGCAAGTCTGTTCTAAATAGTTTTGACAGGTCGTCTTGTTATCAGGAAAAAACTATGATCTATCTCATAAAAGTCATGGGTTTATTGATTAATAAAACATTTAATTATTCAGAACTGAAAATCGTGAAAAGGGTTTTGTTGCTTTTGATGTGCGCGTGATCCTCATATGCCATCCGCTCTGAGCTTATGTGCCGGGGCTCAGCCCCGGCTAGCCCCGGCCCAATTTAATCCCTGCCTCCACACACACACAAAGTCCAGTTAATATGCTGCTTTAATACACACACGCACACACAAAGTCCAGTTAATATGCTGCTTTCACACACACACACACACACACACTATCCACCCACTCACCACGACTCCCCCTCCCTCACACACACACACACACACACACACACACACACACACACACACACACTATCCACCCACTCACCGCCACTCCCCCTCCCTCACACACACACACACACGTACAGGTGTGCTGGGGGCACTCTGTAATGGTATGGCTTTAATGTTCCTAGCTGCTGGGCGCCCATGTTGTTAAATATGTCTGACAATCTGTGAGGGTGTACCACCATCTCCCATCTCCTGTTGCCGTGGTTTTTACCACCCTTCCAGAGCCACAGGGGGCTTTTAACACCTACAAGATAAAACAATATATGTGTTTTACACCCCCCCCCCCCTTCCCCTCATTTCACACACACACACACACACAC
>CM059287.1:2401041-2408541 GCA_030347295.1 Setipinna tenuifilis | reverse complement strand
CTGGCTGTGGGGCCGCCATGAGATCCATGTGCATCGGCCTCAGGTGAGCATGGACATGGACATGGATACGGACACGGACACACACACACACACACACACACACACACACACACACACACACACACACACACATACGCATGCATTGGCCTCAGGTGAGTAGCGCATACGCACATACCCAAGCACACACACACACGCACCAGCCTCAGGTGAGCATGGACACACACACACACACAGAAACACATATGCGTTGGCCTCAGGTGAAGAGCACATGGACACACACAGAAACACGTATACATCGGCCTCAGACACATACACGCACAAACATTGGACACTCTCACACACACATGCACACACACATTCATCAGTCTGAGGAGAGGAGCACACTCGGAGGCCTTAATGTTTGACATACACAAAGCTAGCGCACTGCAGATGTTAGATGTCATTAGTCTGTAATCTTGACATGTCTGCATAGCTAAGACTAACAGTATAGCTAAGGTTAGTATCACAGAGAAACCAGCACATTGCAGATGTTAGGTGTCATTAGTCTGTAATCTTGGACGAGCACTGAAGTTAGCATTTAGTTCCACCCACTGAAGGGTTTTGGTCTGCTCTCTCAAAGGAAGGAACTGAACAAATTTCAGTGGAAGATGGTGAACACCATCCTAGTTAGTAGAGTATTCTGTGAAACCTAATCTTATTTTTTGTACCCAAGATCCTCCTCTTCTCTCCTCACTCCGTCCTAGATACCCTCGTCCTGAGCAGCTGTCGTCGCTGGTGGCCGTTGCCGTGGAGACCGGCCGCATGACCCACCCCCACCCGACGGGCTTCCTGGGCGCGGTGGCCTCCGCCCTCTTCGCCGCCTACGCCGCCCAGCGCCGGCCAATGGCGAGCTGGGGGGCAGGGCTTGTGAAGGAGGCGTGTCCAATGGCGCGGGAGTTCGTGAAGTCGCGGGGCTTCGCGGCGGAGGAGTGCGAGAGAGACTGGGGCTACTTTGAGGAGAAGTGGCAATGGTGGGCAAACACAGGAAGGAGGAGGAGGAGAGGAGAGTGAAGAGGAGAGGGAGAGGGAGAGAAGAGGGGAGGAGAGGAGAGGGAATTGGAGGAGAGGAGAGGAGAGGAGAGGAGAGAAGAGGGGAGGGGAGAAGAGGAGAGGAGGGGAGGGGAGAAGAGGAGAGGAGGGGAGAAGAGGAGAGGAGAGGAGACAAGAGGGGAGGAGAGGAGAGGAGAGAAGAGGGGAGGGCAGGAGAGGAAAGGAGAGAAGAGGAGAGGAGCGGAGGAGAGGAGAAAAGAGGAGAGAAGCGAGGAGAGGAGAGGAGAGAGGAGGAGAGGAGAGAAGAGGGGAGGAGAGGAGGGGAGAGGAGAGGAGAGAAGAGGGGAGGAAAGGAGAGGAGAGAAGCGAGAAGAGGAGAGGAGTGAAGATGGGAGGAGAGGGGAGGAGAGCAGATTAGAGGAGAGGAGAGGAAAGAAGAGGGGAGGACAGGAGAGGAGAGAAGCGAGAAGAGGAGAGGAGAGTGAACACTACAAGATGACATCCCTGCTTCAGGAAGTGAAAGTCTTGCAACATAGTTCTGCTCCATTCTTCTATTCTCTGAACCAGCTGATCCTAATTAGCGCACCTCTTCAGCCAGGTAGATGAGATTATTAGTGAACTCACCTGTGTTAAGACCACAGGCAAAAAAGTTAATTAGTGAACTCACCTGTGGTAAGACCACAGGCAGAAGAGCTAATTAGTGAAATCACTTCTGGTGAGACCACAGGCAGGAGGAACATTGTACTGCCCTACAAAGGCAAAGTGCAGTAACTATGCGAACACAGAAACTGAGAAATATGCCTCCAAAGTTGTCGTACTGCCCAGTCAAATATGTTGTAGGTATAATAGTGGTGGTGCTTTTATGTACTTTCTTAATAGGAAGAAACAAGACATTTAGTCATTTAGACATTTTGGTCTACGACAAAGGAGGTGTTATAAAGTCTATTTCCAGTCTAAACTCAGTTTTGACAAAATATGTAGTTACTGCCTTTTGCCTTTGTAGGGCAGTGTACATGGCAGGACTTTCACTTTCTCAGGCTGGCGTGTCCATCTCTGGTTAACACATGTACGTATAGAATGTCATCTAGCAGTTCATACATATCAAAATATGTAGTTACAGCATTTTGGCTTTGTAGGGCAGTGTTCATCGTAGGACTTTTATTTTCTCAGGTTGGTGTGTCTGGTTAACACATGTACGTATAGAATGTCTTCTAGTAGTTCATATCCACCATGTGACCACACCTGCCAGTGTTTAAATAACAAAATCAGGAAGATTTCAGCGATGGCAGTCAATCATATAGATTTGATTATCCCTAAAGATGTCTGAATATCTACATACAGTATGTCACAAAAGTGAGTACACCCCTAACATTTTTGTACTTTTTTTTATTATATCTTTCCATGGGAGAAGTCTAAAGATATAACAGTTTTTCAGTGTAAAGTAGGCAGTGTACAGCTTACACCTACTTTACATTGTATCAAAGTGTTATATCTGCAGACTTCTTACAGGAAAAGATATAATAAAAAAATGTACAAAAATGTGAGGGGTGTACTCACTTTTGTGACGTACTGTACGTTACAGATGGTTGTGGTTTATTTTCCAGGTACCTGGACCTTAGGGGCCTCTCCTCAGGCACCGGCCCAGTGATCTTGCCTGACCAATACGGGCCGGCCGAGAGAGACGCGGCCTATAAGAGCTTCAGCCTGTCCGGGTGGGCGGGACGCAGCGGCCACGATGCACCAATGATAGCTCTCGACGCGCTGCTGGGGGCGGGCTCAGACTGGGAGGAGCTCATGAGCAGAGCTGGTTTCCATGGAGGTTAGAATGTCACTCTGAACTCTGAAGACGTTTGAGGAGGCCGGGGGGAAAACGGGCATAGTCACAAAATCACATTTTTGAAGTTACTGCCCCCTATGAGTAGTTGGGTAGCACTGAAACCACAGCTTTTTTGAAAAAAAAGATTCCTGTGAAAAAAACAGCAAAATCTCGAGCTAGAAGCATTTTAAAACAGCATTTACTGATAAAATCAAATGAAAAATCAAACTTATACATTACATTTTCTCATACATATACATTACATTTTCTCAGTTACTACATTTTGTGACTATGCCTGTTTTTCCCGTGGACTCCTGATGTATTGTAGTGCTCAGCAGTCCTCTTGGGAATCTGCCTCTCGCTCCGGAAGCAGATTTCTCCACTCGTTTTCTCCAGATTTGTTTGGTTTTTTTAAAGTGAAAGTGGAAATCATTCCCATTGGTCATGGTGATCACACAGCACGTCACAGCACACAGCACACACAACAAAATTCCACCTCAGCATTTAACCCATCACACATGTGAGCAGGGGGGCAGCCATGACAACGGCACCTGGGGAGCAGTGTGTGGGGACAGTACTATGGTCAGGGTACCTGAGTGTGTGTGTGTGTGTGTGTGTGAGGGGGCAGTATCATGCTCAGGGTACCTCAGTGTGTGTTTGTGGGTGGGCAGTATCATGCTCAGGGTACCTCAGTGGCAGTCTCAAGTCTGTGTCCTTCACCGCCAGGCCACCACTGTCCCTTTCTTAATTGATCTGTGATCTATGAGCCTATACACAGTCTGATCAGCTATGGGGGACATAATGACCATAAAAAAAATCATGAAAAATGAAACAAAAACTAAAGAAAGAACAGATTAAACTTGAACCTTTGCGTTTTTTGTTTGTGTTGTTTTTTGAGGACTGCTGAGCTCTGTTACCCTGTCATTGACACTGAAGTATGTTTTGTGGAGTATCTGTTTCTTGTCTTGTGAACCCTCTGCTCCTTGCTTTTTTCCTATGGCGTCAGTGTCACTTATACACCAGCAAGGGTTAAACTCATACCAGGGGTCATGGTCATACATTAACCCATATTAACAGCACCACAGTCACAAAGCTGTTTTGGGTGTCATCTCCAGGCCCTCTCTCCACACTCACACACACACACACACAGAAAACAATCACACATATACACACACACACACACACACACTCAGAAAACAATCACACATACACACACACACACAGTCAGAAAATAATCACACACACAAACACACACACACACTCAGAAAACCATGAGTCACAGATATCTTCCCACCAAATAGTGCATCCCAGTGGGCAGGTAGAGAACTGCAGTGATGATGTTGTGGTTTGTTGCCTGTACAGGACCAGGCTACAGTCCTCTTATGTCCAGGACAACACACACACTCACACACACACATACACACACACAGAGTCATAAAACAGTCCTCTCATGCCCTGGTCTGTGTTTGCTCTGTAGGAGACAGTGACGGCACTGTATGGGACCAGGCTACAGTCCTCTTATGTCCTGGACGACACACACACACACACACATACACACACACACACACACACACAGTCAGAAAACAGCTACGGTCCTCTCATGTCCTGGTGTGTGTGTGTGTGCTCCTCAGGAGACAGTGACAGCACGGCCGTGATTGCCTGCTGCTGCTGGGGTCTTCTGCACGGCCTGGAGGGGGTTCCTGAGGGGAACTACAAGAACCTGGAGTACCGAGCCCGCCTGGAGAACAGCGCAGAGAACCTCTACAAGCTCTCCCACTGATGTCCACAAAAGGCACAGAACCTCAACAGTCTCTGCCACTGACGTCCACAAAGCTGTCGTTAGCTACCCTGCATCTCCTGTAAAGATTACAAGCTCATTGGCTACAGAAACTCTAGAATTACACGCTCATTGGCTACAGAAACTCTAGAATTGTCCCCACACAGGACACCTTGATTCAAACCCAACACTTGACAACTGCTATCTGCTAGTCTTACTGTACTGTACTGTGTATACCATGCAGTCATTACGCTGTATTGAACCAAACCCCCACCCACTCCAATGAGATACACAGGATGACCCCTCTTGTCTACTTAAATTAAAATACTTCTGTTCAGATTTCGTCTGCTGGTACACGCACACGCACACGCGCACACGCGTACGCGCGCACACGCACACACACACACACACACACACGTGTACACACACAGACACACACACAAAACCAAACTGATTTAAAATGTTAAGCCTCACCTTTGCAGCCTCTCCAATAAAGCTTCCGAGCATAGTGTTAAAGCAACACCAAGTCATTTTTTCAACCTTATAATAATGTTTCCAAAGTCTGTTCAGTAGTTCATGAAGTTGTAACAGTGTGAACGTCACTTCTGAGTTGGCTTTGCAGGCCTACATGGGCTGTAACCGCACTATGCAAGTTTGCGAAAGTGGGTCGCCGATCTGTAGTTCGAATGAGACATAAATTCCTCAATTCCTCTTCCAGCCTGTAGGGTGACTGAGGAGGGACAGTGCTTTAGTGTTGCTTTAAGCCTTTATGAAGCGTATGCTTGATATTATTACTTGTCAGCTACCTAATATCAAGCATGCACGTCATGCACTGATTTACCTAACAGTCAGGTTAACACACACACACACACACACTCAAACCACTGCAACTGGTCCAGAACAACCCAATCAATCAATCAACCCAAAAGGGCACGTCACTCCACTCTGGTGGCTGCCAGAATTCAAAAGTCCTTGACGCCTGCTACACACACACACACACACACACACACACACACTCTGACGGTAGCCTCCAAAGTCACATCAGGATCTGCCCCCGCTTATCTCAGTGTCTTACTAAAGGCTCACGTCCCGTCCAGAGCACTGTGATCCGCTAATACAAACCGTCTGGCCTTACCCTCGCCTCTCACATGGCGAGGTCACTGTAAACTTTTCTGTCGTTGTCCCCCAGTGGTGGAACAACCTACAAGTTGCTACAAAAGCAGCAACATCCCTTTCAACCCTTAAAAAACCTTGTGAAGAGCCTTCTTTTCTGAGACTGCTTCCCTTCCTAACAAAACTAACAACTACTAAACTATTTCCCTAGGTGCCTCATGCGTGTATAATTCTGCCTGTGTAGGACGTATGTGTGTCTGTAGTGTCCCTGCTCTGGGAAACTTACTTAGGCACATGCACCTCCTTGTGTGTATGAGGGTAGTCTGCTTACTCTGCCTACACCTCTGATGGCTTATTATGTCCTCCTTTTGTAAGTGGCTTTGGATAAAAGCGTCTGCTAAGTGTAGTGTAATGTAATGTAATGTTACGCACCCACACAAGCAGCAGGGCACTCACACACATCCCTTGTCTAAAGAGTCTGAGAAGACCAGTCCATCCATCCACCACATCGGCTACCCTAGTGGCACACAGGTCACACACATGAGCTCAGCTTGGTGGTCACACTTACAGATGGCGAACAAAGCGTGGCGAGGCGTTGTATGGCCAAGGCTTCGGTGAGACGAGTGGAGGTGACGGCAGACTTAACTCTTGAAGACTAGACTCCTGACAAATCAAATCCTGATGACTATATTGTTGACAACTCCCGAATCCTGAGGACTAGACTCTTGACAACTCGAACCCTGACGACTAGACTCCTAATACTAGACTCCTACTGACAACCAGACTGACTGATTCAAACACACAGCATTAGATGTGTGGAGGTGATGGAGGCTGACGACTTGACTGAGAAGTGGCCTCCTAACAAGTACTCTCCAGACGGTCTCTGACTAGACTCTGACGAGCAGGCTGTGACTCTGACACACACACACACACACACAATTAGACGAGGCACGTCATTCACACCCGGGCCACAGCTTGTTACTGGGCCATTCGTGGTTGCCATGGTTTTTGTTCGTTTGCCAATAAAGCTGTGACTCAGCCAACGCGGATGCACCAAGCGATGAGAGTGGACGATTAGGGCCATTAACACCCTCGGCTGAGTCAGAATATCACCGCTAAATTTAGAGCACTTAGAGGAAGATGTGTTAATTAATTCATGTGAGACTGCTGTCTGTTACACACTGGATCATGAATGAAACGCTTAAATATCCTTTAAAAAAGATCGTCTTAATTACACCGCTGTCTTTTGTTCATGTTGTAAAAATGTCAGAAATAAATACACTGATTACTGGATACAGTTTATTCTTGCATTTCAATTGAAAGACAAAAAGTCAGGGTAAAGTTTAAAATTTTTATTTATTTGTTTTTTGGTCGTTGTTTTTAATTGTTTTTCTGTGTTTTCCATGTTTTTTTTATTGTTTGTTTTCCCCTAGGGTCAGGGGTGAGGTGTGGATGGAAGGGCGTAGGGTCTAGGGTCGGGGGTCAAAGTTCAGAGTTCTGGTGAGGGTCAAGGGAGGGACTGCTAAAAAACAAACAAAAAAGGGGACTTTTTTTTTATTTTCCTGAACATGGAAAATGTTTTCCGTCTCTCGCCCTCTTGTTCAGCCCCTCATCTCTCAGTTCTACTCCTTTATCTTCAGTTTCAGGCTCCTCTCTCCCTTTCTCTCTCTCTCTCTCGCTCCCTTTATTTCTCTCTCTCTCTCTCTCCTAGTTGTTCTCTTGGCCGCTCAGGCCATGCTCTGTCGTTCACTGTCCTTCTGCTCAT
>CM059287.1:2393541-2396041 GCA_030347295.1 Setipinna tenuifilis | reverse complement strand
TGTCTCACCTGTCCAGGGCTGGGAGTGGTGTGCTGGGGTTGTGTGTGTGTGTGTGTGTGTGTGTGTCTCACCTGTCCAGGGCTGGGAGTGGTGTGCTGGGGTTGGGGCTGGCTGCCGGTGGGGGTGCTGGAGGGCTGAGGGGGGTGAACCGACCCCGAATGATGAGAGAACGACTGAGGGGCTGAGAGAGAGAGAAAAAGAGGGAGAGGGAGAGATGGGGGGGGGGGGGGAGAGAGAGACAGAGAGAGAGACGGGGCAAGAGAGAGAGGAGAGAAGGCAAGACAGAAAGACAGACAGGCAGAGACAGAAAGACAGGCAGGCAGAACAAGAGAAAAGAAGACGAAAGAGCAGAGAAATGATACAGCAGGCGCAACAAGAGATGGAGCAAGAAAGGACAGACATAACAGGAGGAAAAAAGAAAGAGAGGAGAGAGTGATGGACAGAGAGGGAAGGAAACAGAGAGAGAGAGGAGACAGAGAAAGAGAGAGGAGACAGAGAAAGAGAGAAGGAGACAGAGAGAAAGAGAGAAAGAGACAGAGAGAGAGGAGACAGAGAGACAGAGACAGAGAGGGAGAAGGAGATAGACAGGGAGGGAAGGAGACAGAGAAAGACAGGGAGGAAAGGAGACAGAGAGAGACAGAAGGAGACAGAGAGAGAGAAACAGAAACAGAGAGAGAGAGAAACAGAGAGAGAGAGAGAGAGAGAGAGAGACAGAGAGAGAGAGAGAGAGAATATGTGACTGCACTGTACTGTGATGGAACTCTCTCTGTGATTTATTATATTACAATTATCCAAACATCTAAACAAAAATATCTGGAACAAAAACCCAAAGCAAATTAGAATGTCATAGAACAATCAAATCTAATTACGAATTGGAGGAATATCTCTTTACTATCAGAGACATGAAGCAGCGGGCGATTCTGACCAAATACAGACTCAGTGACCACAGCCTCGCCAATCGAAAAAGGCAGACAAAGGCAAACATGGCTGCCAAGAGAACAGAGGATATGTGGTCACTGTACGACAGGTGAGGTCGAGACAGAGGTGCACTTTCTTCTTAGATGTGAGAAATACTCAGTTATAAGAGAAACATACTTCAACAGGTTTACACACCTTATCCCCGGATTCAAAGATCTGTGTGAAAAGGAATGGCTATCTATCTTACTTGGACAGCAAGGACGGACAGCAACTCTTGCGGCCAAATTTGTTAAAGAATGCCATATAGTAAGGGCCAGTGGGTAGACACTACCAACACGAACATATATGTACACCAATCCACACCATTTCAGAACACACCACACCCACACACTAACACATCATCATTCATACACACAAATCCCATCCACACACACACACACAGCATTCTATGATTACTGTTCTGTACACGTTTACTGTGTTGTGCACATACTTTGTACAAGTAGAAATGATTTGGCAATGCAATGTATATTGTTGTCATGCCAATTAAGCTCTATTGAATTGAATTGAATTGAATTGAGAGAGAGAGAGAGAAGCAGGGAGAGAAAATGGGAGTAATGAAAAAGAGAGGCATTAGCACATGACACTTAACCCAAGGGCAGAGCAGCAGGCTCAATGCAGTCTGTGTGTGTTTTTCTGTGTGTGTGTGTGTCTTTGTGTGTGTTTCTATGTGTGTGTGTGTGTGTGTTTGTTTGTGAGCTTGTACACAGCAATATGTGTGAAATTAAACTCCTAAGTGCTTACCAACATCCAATTAATTAAACAAGATTGCTGTTAATTATATCCCTGGCCTGCAGAGGTCTCACACACACCTTTACACACACACCCACACACACACACCTTTACACACGCACACACACACACACACACACACACACAAGCCTCGGTGACAGGCAATGTGACTCATTGAGCCAACCTAGGCATAAATGCCCAACACACACACACACACACACAAGCCTAGGTGGCAGGCAATGTGACTCTCTGAACGACCCAACCTAGGCATGGATGCACAACACAGACACACGCGCACACACACACGTCCGCGCACACACACACGCAAGATCGTTGACTGGTAATAGAACTCTTAGCAACTGCGTTTGTGGCATCACTTTGTGTCCCCACAAACTTGGTGTGTTTTCAGGTGAGCGTACGCCTTCCTGTGTGTGTGTCCTGGCTGCTACATGTGTATGTCTATACACACAGTCCATCTAGATGAGTGTGTGCATTATTCCCAGCATCTCTGACTGCTTGTGTGTGTGTGTGTGTGTGTGTAAATGTAGAGTGTGTGTGTCTGCTTGTGTGTGTGTAAAAGGGGAGTGTATGTGTGTGTGTGTGTGTGTGTAAAAGGGGTGTGTCTGCATGTGTGTGTGTGTGTGTGTGTGTGTGTGTGTGTGTGTCTCACCATAGATGCCCTGCTGTGGGCCCTGGGACCCATCGTTCTGGCCGGGGAACTGGGGTCCTCCTGGGGGGCCGAGGGCCTGGGGGTGGCCCCCCCCTGAGCCCAGCATACGCGCCCCACCCTGCA